>JAVIWC010001552.1:0-10399 GCA_031894815.1 Creontiades dilutus
TTCATTTAAAACTTCCGCGTGAGTTCTTCACTACACGCTCTGCGGGCATCTCTCCAACCTTTCTGCTACCGCTGTTTTTAATTAGTTTGAATTGCTTTTCTTTTTTTTTTACTCTCTCTCCGTTTTGTTCTTTTTCAACAACCCTCGCGTAGGTTAAGTATGAGCCGAAGTTGAGAGAAATTGTAGCGTTTGGTCGGTGTTGACTACCTCGGTT
Source organism: Creontiades dilutus (assembly GCA_031894815.1). Lineage (NCBI taxonomy): Eukaryota > Metazoa > Arthropoda > Insecta > Hemiptera > Miridae > Creontiades > Creontiades dilutus. The sequence continues at coordinate 215 of JAVIWC010001552.1, forward strand.
TCCGCCTGTCCTAGGCTTCATTTGAATACAGGGAGTCTGAACTTGACTAGATAAGACTTCAGAGATCTATTCTACACGTTGTATGATTCGTTATATCAATTGTACCTTTACTTGATTACGATTTCTTGATATTATTCACTTTTTTTGACATTATAGGCATTATACTTTATAAAAGGAAATACCGGCACACAGATGAAGAAACAGTATACGAAAGCTGTTCAGAACGGTGTAAAATGCAAACTGCTGGTGAAAAATTTGATTTTGAACCAAGTTAGTATATTGTTCTCCCAAAAATGAAAACGAAGCATCCACTTCCTGTAGATATATACGGAAACAATTGGGATTGCAGGTGGTAATCAGCACAAAGGTTTTATTCCCTTTTATCTGACCTACACCCGAATTAATCTGAAATTGAAACAAATCCAATCGGAAATTTGGGATTAAGAATTAATTCACAGTATGTTGGGGATGAATGAGCCTGTGTGGAATTTCGAGGCCACAGGTGGGGCGAGGATTTGAGGAATAAATTCTAATTAAGTGCGATTCCAAGCCAACAAGCAGGTAGCAGCGGAATGACCGCCGCCACCGAATTTATCACCTTCATTATTTTTCATTAGGAACTTCACGAACAGAGAGCTAAACGTCGCGTTCTAATGAACCCCTTTCGGCTCACGGAGCCCGGTGTTAATCTCATTTTTCTGTATTACTTTATCAGAGGGAGAACAGGGGCAGATAATTTTTATGAAATTCGGGATATAAATAAGATTTAGTGGCCCTGTGGTGGGAGTGGTTCGTATTTCGTGGTTCATGATACGGGGCGGCACGCTATGTGCGCTAACCAAATGTACCTATTTCAATTAAAATGTTAGTAAAAGGCAATAAATAAATGTTGTTTGTCGAAATTGTAAGAAAATACCAAAACTATTGATAAGTGGCGGCATGCAGCGCTAACCAACTTAAAGTAGGCATCTACAAAGTGACAAGGAAAACTCGAAGGACCACAGCCCAATTGGCTGAAGAAAAAATGTGACTATGATTAAGGAAATTAAAAGAAAGAAGGCTAAATAAAGATAAATGTTCGTATAATGAATTCAGAAAACACGTGTTCTAGGTCCTACCTACCTAGCACCTTATGGCCATAGGAGGAAATTCGGTACAATGGTTAAAATTATTTCTACCGTGATTCCGATGCGATGTGGACCTTCTGGCTTGTAAGATGATATACCCCAGACTCCAGCAGCAGCTTCCAGGCACCTCGAGGGACAGGCAGGAGGGGGTGGCAGGGAAGAAATACCTCTCAGTTGTGTTGAGAGCAGCCTGGGAACAGATCTCTCACTTCTGCTCACTTCTCAGGTGCTGCTGAAGCTGCGAAACAGATTCCTGTCAAGGTGGAGCTCAATCCTGGAATATAATCGCCTCCACAATCCAGACACCACGAGACACAGGCGGGAGGGGGGTAGTCTGGTACTGAATCCACCAAATCAGCCAAAAAAGGCTCACAAACTGCAATAACTCCGCCTAATAGATGCAGAAAGGCAAAGAAGGTGCAAATCTGATCTAGAGGAAGCAGTTAAACAGCGGAACTTTAGAAAATTAAATAGTTTTGTAAATAGTTTGTAAGAGGGTACTTCACTTGGCGTAAGTTGGGACATTAATGGTGGTTCACTGCCTTCCCGCTGCGGATCGTGAATAACGCCGGGAAAAAACGCCAAGACTTCTGCCGAATTGCTGGGTTGGTAGACCTGGATATAAAGGTAACGGAGAAGAAGGTTGAGTCGACCCATGGACGAGGCGATTGTGACGTCGAAGGATCATGACGTAAGCGGTAGAGAGAATGGCGCCAAGCAGTATAATTTGGATGTTGAGAAAATCATCGGGTTTTACAAAGATTGAATCCTCTACTTAAGCTAGTTGATTTGTCCTACAATGTACAAAAGGTTGAAAATACATGTGTAAGAAACATAATTTTGAGCATTACTTGCAAAATTGATCCCTACGGGTTGCAATAAATGATTATCAACGTTAACAGCTGATTACCCACGTGGAAACGACGGTATGACAAGTATATTTAGCGGGGAGTTGGCAATACTCTTATCACTCGAATTGATAGTAGAAATGGCCGGCGTCGGAAAGGTAAACTGCAGAAACCTGTTGCCGTGTTTAATGTGGTGAGATTTTTTGTGGAAATGGTGCAGTTTAAAGAATTGAGGTGTCGAGCAATTTGTGAAAGAGGAACATGAAGAAGACTACATGAGATGAGTCATAAATGATGACGCAGGTAACCCATTTCTGTTCAGTGACTTAAGAATATTGGATGACATTTAAACATAGCCAGAGACTAACCCAGTTCCTGGGGTAATGTTGACAAAGATTAACTTTGACGTATCCTTTCCAGTGGTCATCAATTATCAATGAAGTGAGGAAAAGAGTCCTACATTTTTTTTGACGTAGTGTGGTACACGGATGGCTCCGTGAAGAATGGTGCAGAGGTGTTGGGGTTCGGGGGACCAATGTTTGTCCTATTCAAACCTCTTGGACATATAGACAGCATTCATCAGGCAGAATCCACGCAATTGAATCGTGTTCAAAAGAGATTGCAAGGAAAACCCTCAAAGACATCTACATATTGCCGGACAGTCAGGAAGCTCTAATAAAAGCTATTTCTGCCTTCTCAATAATTGCAAAGCTTGCCTGGAGTTTCCTCGGCTCACTCAAAGACTCGCACAGAAATTATAAACCGTTACCTACTTAATAATTTGCGTTTTTCTTCTCTCCTAGGCGAAAATATCTCGTCTGTCCACACTCATCATTGAGGACAAAAAACTTAATTCATCTTCTTCCTATAAAAGTAGAGCAATTCTGCACAGTGTTGGACATCTTGCCAGAGTATTGTAAGCTTCTTGTGTTGTTTCTTCTTCTGTTCTTAAGCGAATCGACGTTGATTTGATCGTCCCGTGAGCGTAGGTCTGGATCTACTTTTATGTACCTAAAACTCTAATCCGGCCAGTAAAAGCGAAATTTCCGAGGTTCAGTGCACAACTAGATCAAAATCGGGATCGATCTATTCAAATAGGCCCCTCTCTACTAACGAAGCCTTGCTTCGGAAGGAAATCCCAAAAAGAAGTAGAATTCTAGAAACACGTTATTGTTACCGCTGCACCTCTTCGTGCTCATTAGTGGTTCCCTTGACTGCTGATATGACAAAACCTTTTTGAAAAGCAAGGCCTCATTTTTCTGAGTGTAAGGGAATCCACCGAGAGAGATGTGCGAACATTCCTATAGCTCTATGAAGGTCTTTAGCCGAGTTGATGGGTAGTGTTAGTAGGGGCTAGAGTCGGTACGGATCAGGCCTAATCTTACCATCAGAAATGTCGTATCCAAGCAGTTTGATGGATTTTACTGAGAAAGTATTCTTCTCTTCGTTTATCGTGAGTTTGTACTTCTTCACGGCGTTCAGGAAACGTTCAAGGTTAATATCATGCTCTAGCTGGACACGGCCACAAACAGTCACATCATCAAGGTATGGCTAAATTCCTCGAAGTTTTTCCGCCTCTGTGATCCCATCTATTGCTTTCTGAAAACACCGTACTCCATTGGTTACCCCGAATCAGAGAAGGACAATCGGTAAAAAAATATTGATTTTTTAATTCGTTTCAGAATCGGTTCTGAAGAATCAATTCACAAAAAATCGTTTCTTTTGAGTATCCATTTTTGGAAAAATCGATTTGTTTAAAAACAGGTTTTAACTTTCAACTCAATAGCAAGAATAAACCATACAAATAGGCAATTGATTGGTGTATAATAATATATATTTTTTCAACAATAATGTAGAGAAATGTAGACAAATTATTATTGAATAAAAAATGTGAGATGATAAAAAAATTAGGTAAACCACAGATTGTCCTCCACATCCCGCAAAAATAATCATTTCGACGCGAGCTTTCCCTTCTATCTGTTTCTTGTCAGCGGAATGGTTTTCCCGGCTTTTAGAAAAAAGAATCGATTCTTTTCGATAATTTAAATAAGTAGTGAGAGGAGCTATGAGCATTGAAAATTTCTCATAAATTTGAATGTGTTTTATTGTGTTGATGAAATTACCACTCGTAAAACGCAAATCCGAATCTTCTCCGAACGATTCTTTTAGAATCGATTCTTCATAGCCGATTCAGAATCCATTCAAAAATTGATACTTTTTTTTACTAATTGCCTGTCTCTTAGGAGGGAGACAATGTTTCGACAAGAACTATAATTAACGAAATTAGCATAAAATCGCTTTTATGGAAAACCTCGATTTCGTACACCGATTGTAGAAAAAATCGTAAAAAAAGTATCGATTCTCGATTTTATTGTATGCACAAACATCGATGTTTTTACAAGAAAATATCGATTTTTAGAAAAATCGAAAATCGATTGACCTTTCCTACCCTGAATGAGATACGAAGAAATTGGTAAAATTTTCCACAAGCTTCGAAAGCGGTGAATTTCCCGTCTGAATCTAAAATTGGTATGTGATGTAGGGGCTACGCAAGACGATTATACTGAAAACAGGATTCTTGGCGAGTTTTTCTACTATTGTTTCAACTCTAGGTAGAGGGTAGGAGTCTAAAAAGGTAAACTTATCGATCGTCTGGGAGTAATTAATTATCATAAGTCGTTTATTAGCATTGTTGACGACAAATACTTGCTCTCTCCAGGAAGAATTGCTTTTTTGTTGATGTTTTCAACCAGAAGTTTTTGAATTTTACCCTCTATAAATTTCAATTTTTCTACTGAGAGCCTTCGCGACTTTGTACCTATAGGTTTACAACGTGGAGCAAGGTGATTGCCCATACTCAGATAAAATAAAGTCTTGCTTTTCAAAAGGTTTTGTCATATATTGATATGGCAAACCCTTATAAGCCAGAATTCAACATTACATAATATGTACATATTATGAAATATGAATTTTCTAAGTATACAAAATATTGGTTGCTTGGGAACAAGTCATACGTCAACTGTTAATTATCTAACGGAAAATATCACAACTGCTGTGAAATAATATTTCATATTATGAGTTGATTTTCTCAAGTACTTGATGAATGTACTTCAAATACCAATGCACATGGGAATTCCAAACCACGACAGGTCATACGTTTAACTCGAGACGCTCCCTAAGTCCCAAAAATGCAAATGTGTTCAGCTACCACATCACAATTCTTCCATCGAAATTTTTCATGTACTGACGAGATAACTGTTCAGATTCTGTTAACTTAATTACCTCACTCCATCGGTCCGACGAGAGCAATTAACTAAATGGATGAACTCGGTCGTGATTTTCGCCTGATTTCCTTCCAATCACAGTCCATTCCAGTTGCGCCGTCAAAGCCCCCCCCCCCCTGCACTTCCAATCCCTCTCTCCACCACAAGAAGCGCACAGAATCGGCATCTCCGAGAGGTTCGCCGACCAGCAAATGAATTAATAGTTGACCCCCTTCAAACGGAAAAGGGAAGGTCGAGTAATTTGCGATTTCGTTCGGTTGAATGGAAATACTGGCAGAGAGATCGACCCTTGTCGACCTGCGGGATAACTCATCCGGAGAGGAATCAGACTTCGGTAATTGCTCTGTTCTCCCCGCCGTTATAACAATTGAAGTTAGTTTTGATACTTTCCTCCGCCTGCCCCTTTCTCTTGCAGATTTATCACCGACATACCCGGGAAGGTTACGCCATTGTCCTCGGCAGAAGTTTACGTGTCAGTTGGGCCGCGTGATTCAGAGCTAACGTCTGAATCAAGGGAGGGCGGATGAGGTCGGGAAGTTTCACGTCCTGCTGAGTTTGGCTTCCGCAGGCTCCTAATTAGGGACCAGGACCTCTCGGCTAGTCCTGTCTATAGGAAATCCATTGTTCAATCAACTGATATGAAATAGTGAATGTTAATTGAGGTTCAAAGCCATTTCCCTACTACCCAATATATTATCTTCAAATCGATGGTCACCTTATTGATCTTCATACTTGTAGATCTACAGGTTCCAATAATGAATATTGACCTGTTCGTAATTTTGGTTTATTATTCAATAATAAACCATTGTAATCGCTCAAAAAAAAAACCCCCTGAAAATGTCATGGTTTACGTTTCAAAGCGTGTAGAATCCGAATCTGCAAAAAAAATTTCCGTCCGTCCGCCGTACGCCGTACGCACGATATCTCCGAAACGGCTGTAGCAAAAGATCTGAAATTTTTAGGAAAAATCCATCTTGGTCCAACGACGCCCCAATTCTTGAGCCAGCTCTCTCACTCAATTTAAAGTGCCCTTTAAGGGCTGTCAAAGTTTTGTAAAATCCCTAAAAACCTCAAAACAAGTCGAATTGGCCTAAATTTAAGTATACCTATTTGAAGAACATACCATGAGGAATCGAATGAGCCCTTCCCTACGTCCGTAGGTCAAACCGTTCCCGATGTATGGCCCGATTTATGGTGCCAACATTTGCGTTTTTTCGTTTATTATTGTTTGTTTGTAACGTAGTGATGTCCGGCCGATAGCGTCGAGTTGTAGTGAATGTGGTTACTGGAGTGATAGCCGATGTGGATAGCCGATACACGGGTTGAAGCATTCTGATATGTATGAAACGCTGATAATATATAGGTAAATATTATTACTGGGGATTATTATTCAATATTATTACTGGGGTAAATAACTATTCTTTCACTCGGGTTTATTTCTCAATTGGCTTGCGTTCATGATTTGAATCTGTACTAAGCTTCGGAGTGTAAGGCACACAAATAGGTATGATCAACTGATCAATCCAAATAGGTATTTTGCTTAAGAACAGATTTACGTGCTCCATGCATATCTCCTGATATTCAATAACCGCGCTATCACTTGTGAAACGCGCACACTCCAAAGCTTGTAGAAATTCAAATTATGAACAAGTAGATAATTGAATAATAAACCTTTCAGTGAAGAATTTGCAGCGTTTTTTCCTTTATTATTTTCAATACTAAACATTTGTAATCCAACATTAGAAAAAACACTGAATTGTTGATGGTTTATGTTTCAAAATGATCCCCATCCGAAGATCCAATAAAACGTATTGGATGTCTATGGTTGGCCTTAGTTTCTTCTGTGACTGGAGGTGTGACGATTGAAGAAATTATACTCTTCCTTTCGTTATTGATCTTATGTTTATACAAGAAGAACAAAGTGTGCAAAGTTTTTCGTGCGAAAGAGGTGTGGAAAGCTTAAAGCTCTTTTCTTGCACCAGATGTTGCATGCAGATTTCACGAAGTACCATCTTTATATCACAGGTAAGGTGAAAAGCAACTTTAAATATACAATTTACATGTGGAAGACTACTATAATACTTATTAAAAACAGTTCGCGATTGGTTCGATATTGAGTGCCGAACAGAGGTGAATACCCCAACAAAGGTTTGTAACCACCGTCAAATGCTTCTTTAAACCAAACATTTTTGTTTTCATTCAAGAATTTATTACGGCTTAAAGCTAGGTGAAGCTTTGTTTCTTCAAAATATTTCAAAAATGAAGGTTATTTCCATTGAAAAAGTGAGGGAGTTTGACCATGATTGATTTGTCTGAGTTTGACATCCCTCACCTCGGTTGAAACTGTTGGTAGAAAAATGTGTAGCACTTGTCATCGCTAATGAATGTTTCCAACTGGTGTTACGTATGAATTGTATCAATGAATTGTGATTGAAAGTGAAATTGATTCAGAATTAATAAATACTCTTGCATTATACTTGTACACTATCTATTATACTGAGAGAAGTCGAGAAGACGCAGTTTTCATTAAGAAATATCCTCACAATTACTTGATTAGTAGGCTTTTGATCTCATCTTGCTTCACTAGATCACTCACACAACGTGATCAAACTTACGTGAAAAAAACGCTTCACACAATGACATGATTTATATCAAGTGTGCGTGTTTCACAGGTGATAGAGCGATTATTGTGATGCAAAACGTAAATCTGTTCTCAACCAAAATACCTATTTGGATTGATTTATTCAATAATCGTGGAAACACGACTAGAAACAAATATGAATCACTTATTAAAAACAGTTTTTTTCAAGAGCGATTACAATGGAAAATATTCTATTTGAAAATTTTAAATTTCGTAAGACGGAGCATGCATATCAGAATGCTTCAACCCGTGTATCGGCTATAAACTACTAGTATCCACATCGGCTAACACTCCAGTATCCACGTTCACTACAACTCGACGCTATCGGCCGGACTTCACTAGGTTACACCCAAACAATAATAAACCAAAAAATTGGCTTGCGTTCATTTATCATAAGACCTACATCAAATTAAAGGAAATGGGCTCATTCCCATATTCGAGTTGAGGGCGCTTGGAACGGCCAGATGGGAAACTGCCAGTTATCAAGAAGGCGATAACAGAACTCGAAAAACGCAAATCTTGGCCGCATTAATCATGCCATAAATCGGGAATGGTTTGACCTACAGACCTGGGAAGGGCTCATTCGATTCCTCATGGAAAGTTCTACAAAACAAGTCCACATTTAGGCCGCCTTGATGTTTTTTGAGGTTTTTAGGGATTTTACAAAACTTTGACAACCCTTAAATGGCACTTCAATTTGATTTAGAAAGCTGGCTAAAGAATTGGGGCGTTGTCGGACCAACATGGATTTTTCCTGAAAATTTCAGATGTTTTGGTCCAGCCGTTTGGGAGAAATCTTGCGTACGGCGTACGGCGGAGTTTTCATTACGGCGTAGTAACGGCGTACGGCGTATCGGCGGACGGACGGAAAATTTTTTATTGCAGATTTGGATTCCACCCTTGAAACGTAAACCATGAAATTTTCAACAAATAGAATTTTTTTTTCGACACGATTACTATGGTTTATTATTGAATAATAAACCAAAACAATGTAATTATACCGTTAGATGTAGGTATAATTTGCGAAGTGATTTGAAACTATCGGGAATTCGAGGAGAAGTCTTGGAAACGAGAAAAAAGGATGCAATTTATTTGCATTTCCAATCCCTACGATACAAAAGTTTGTTGATGAACACTTTTACACGAAATGAATGGTGTGAAGCGCAGCACTTCGGGGAATATAGGAAACCCGCCGAGGTATGTACCCACCATCGAGTTACTTGGTTTTAAAACTTCCCAAAAATATTTTAAATCATAATTTTGATCTATTCCCAACTATGTTACGAATTCTATACTTTATTTTGGTCATTTAGTTAATGATTCCAAGGACCTATTCTTCAATAATGTAGTTGATCGCATATACATTTATTGATAAAAGCACCCAGGTAGACTAAGGGCTATTAGATTCTGCAATATCCGGAGAATCACACTTATGCAATGACTTTAAGAGTTTTTTTTGGGGGTTTTAATCTAAACAAAACCATCCCTAATAGATTTATTGCTTGATCAGATCAAATGTCAATCAACATCAGCATCAAAACCAGACCAACGTGTCCAGCTTGTGCAGCAATAAATTACGCTGCAGTGATTGCTTTTATCTCCAACTCTCTAAAAATATCAAAATTGATCGATACAAGTATCAACGCAGATGACGGTGATCGAACTTCACCGGTCTCCGATTTACTGGCTCCTCTCGCAGGTAAGTCACGGAATATAAAGAGGAAATAAAAAATGAAAACGATCAGACGGAGGAGGGTGAGGTGATTGATGGCGAGCGGGAAACGGTTTCCCACTGGACGGCTCTCTTCTCTCGGCTGACAAGCGGCAGAGAGAAAATTAAAACCGACCCTTCATCGACAACATGTGATTTTATTTTGTTATTATTGTTGTTTAACAAAGTAAAGAAGCAGGCAATTTTGGAGTTTCTGGAACGGTTCAATGAGAGTTATCCAATGGTCAGCATTCACAGCTGTCGGGTAAAGGTGGGTGGGGATGGGCTGTCCGGCAACGAGAACTATTGTGATGAAGCAATAAATACGGTAAACAAGTACTTAGGTCCCCTTCCCAACTCATGCACAAGAAAATATGAGTATCAAACGTAGAAGTAAATATTTTATAAAACACATTATAAACGGGGGTCATGTTGGAGCCTTGCATACGAGCGTGTCATACTTAAGGTTACGAGCGGGATGGTTTTTACAACTAGTTTGAGACAAAAAGAGCCTCCTGGCAATATTTTTGTAGAGGCTTCGTTTCCGAGTTATTCACCGTTTAAGATATTGTTC
>JAVIWC010001553.1:0-10331 GCA_031894815.1 Creontiades dilutus
CCCGCTAGTCTTTTGCTAGAACTGCGAAAAAGGTCAAACTCATCAGCAGTGAAGACAGGAAGGGTTTTAGTCGAACATCAACCGAATGAAAAAGAGCACTATGGAAAATGGACACTCACCTCATCACATGCTGAGCATCTCGGCTTCAGCTGTTCGGCGTAGTGACGTTCGCAGTAGAGATAATCGTCGTGCACGCAGTAAGTCAAGTCCACCAGAAGCTGCTTGCAATGGGAGCAAATGAAGCAGGCTGGGTGCCACAGGATTTTATCACCGAATTTGGGAGCGAGAACGCCGACTTCTCCGGGATTGACGGACCTGCCACACTCCGGACAATCCTGAGAAAATACCAAAAATTTCAACTTCAGTCTCAAAAAATAGACAAAATACATTGTGTCGCAGGGGTTATGCACAATACCACTCCTACGTCTCCTACAACTTCTTCTGAACAAAAATGTCATCTAGCAATTTTTTGGCAGACGCCTCGCTTCAGAGCTATTCGCGATTTAAGATTTTTTCGTGTTTTCGATCTTATATCATCAAAACTGTCATAACTCCCTCAATTGTGAAGATAGCTCAAATTTAATGACACCGTTGGAAAGAGCGTTAAATTTTCTATCTATGTGATGTCAGAAAACATTTTTAAATTGCATTGAAGATGTGCAATTGCTGCGCGAAATGGCAGTTTTGTCAAAATCTTGAAATCGCCGTTTTTCATCTCGCCTAGAAACCCCATGAATGCTTGACGCAGAACTGTGCAGGCCAGGTAAAACGTGCGGCAAAATGTCAGCTTTCCAACAGTGTAGTCGTTTTGGTTTTTAAAAAAATTTTTAGTTAAGGAAATGGTGTTTAAAAACATGTGTTTTTCAAAATCGTAAATGAACACAAACAATAGCCGTCTCTCGGCTCTTCGATTATCTTGACTTTTTCTGGACAGCTTAGAAATGCCGTAGACGCTGTTCACAAACGAACGGGTTTATGCATCCCACAAAAGTGACTTAAATTGTCACTTGAGAGGTCTGGCGTTATCATCATTCGATGCAGCGAGAGAAGTTACGTATATCCCGCCTTCACCCTCTTTTCGTCGGAAACAAATAACTCGGAAACGAGGCCTCTGGCAAAAAAAGTGCTAAGAGGCATTTTGTTCAGAAATGAGTTATACAACACGTAGGAGTCGAATTGTGCATAGCTCCTGGGACACCCCGTATAACTAAAAAATATCTAATGTTGGCAAATTGGGAAAGCTATGCAGGAGGCATTGTCTTGGTCAGGGGCACGGATATGCAATGACCTGCACGACCCCTCCGGTCTTGAAGGAGGGGTTGCTTTCTGCGCCGCGCATTAGTCTCAGTAATCTTACAGAAGGGGTTGATGTCTGCGGAAACATGGCTTGTGGCATTTTCGCCCCTTCAATAGTTGTAACAACGTAAATTCTACGCGCTTCAAGATTTAAAAAAATATTTCAATGATCTACACATTGAGGTCACCGATAGGAAAGAGCTATACCTGAATTAGCAACTTAAAAGACGTTGTTAATGCTTTTTATTTAGTAGTAACTGTTGGATTTACCATCCTCGAAACAGATTTCGACTAGTCGTTGGGCTGCTACGCATTTATTGTAGACTTTCTTACATCTCATGGTGCTAAATGCCTGTTTATACTGAAAGGTACACAAGGGAGCCGTGAGGTTAATCCAGAGCAAAGCTAATCATCAAGACCACATACAATCTATAATCATGAGATGCTGAGTGGAGTCAGACTAATTGGAACTTTGTAACTTCTAGGGATGAACCAAGTGAGATCAGTTGTTCTAAATTTTGATGATTACATCATGTAAGGAAAGGTAGGATAGAACGTGCCTTTGATAACTGGACTTCCGCAGTCACAAATGGACGACAATAGATAGTAAAAACAACAAGACCAAAATTTGGTTCTTCTCTATTTTGAGTGTATTTAATACACTCAACATCAAGAGGAAATAGAGTGGTGAGGGTAGCACGCATGATACATAATGAGAAAAGGATCTCTAAGTCGTTTCATTGATTAAATAACATGAGAACATGAGACCGAATTTAGTGACAAGCGCCTTTGAATTGTTCACTTACCAGAGTATCAACAGACAATAATATTAACATAATTACTGAACCTAATTAATTACATTTAACAGTACGATAATCAATGATCAATCAGGTTTGACAGAGCAAATCTAATTGGAGATGGAGCTTTTGTTCATCACTCAAAGGACCAGTTAAGCGAGGGCTGAATAATGAATCTGCAATGCCGAACTGCAATTCAGACATGCTCGAATATTTGCATGATAAAATGAACACCTTCTGCACGTGACCGGTTTTGAAAAAAAGGCAAGAAATGTGTGTTTGGAGCGGGCGTACCATGATTTAAACAAATGTGCATCAATCATCTTACCGCAAAGCATGAGGTTATAGGTGCTTCAACACGGGAAATTTCCACAATTATCCTAAGTGCTAGATAAATTTTGTGACAGAATGGAATAAAAATCTATATTTTCTTACAATATCAAAATACAAGATATAATTTTTATGGGGAAGGAATGTCAGAAGTTGACAGTTAGACGCTACATACGGAGCTAAACAAAAGGTGGTGAGTAACGTTTAAAGAGGGTCCTTATCAGAATAAATTTCCCCAGCAAGGATTGGTTGAACATGAAAAATTAATGGGAACCGTTGGTAAACAAATTGAATGAAAACAGTGCAGCTTTCAAGGAATATTCAATTTGAAGGTTTGGTCTACGTCAGAACCAAACAATAACTAAGTTTTTATGGGAGGGTCATACTTCAAAATGATTGCATTTAATAGCTTACAGTTTATCTTCAAGCACCACCCAGAATTTTCTCAAAATAAGAAACACTCGCATTTCAAAAATTCTAAGCATAACTTCGTCAATAACTTATTTCCCATACGAAATTAGTCTCATTCCATTTCAAACTCACATTTTTTCAAGTCAATCGTAACATTTACTCAGCCGTATCCAACATTTACCAGGTGAAAATGAAATTTCTGCCTAGTCAAACTCCATATTCCAAGTGTCAACCAAATGTTTTTCAAGTCAAACTTGAAGTTTTCCCGTGCAAAATCAATATTTTCCAAGCGAATTTAAACTTTTTTTTTAAGGGAAATTCAACTTTTACCTACTCAAACTCAAAACTGTTCAGGTCGAATTCAAAATTTCTGACGTCAAATTCAACAGCTCTCATATTAAATTTGACTTTTGAGCAGCGTCCAGTCAAAAGCAAACAAAGTCATTTTCCAGAAATTTTCTGTTTGATATGGCTGATAGTTGGTGGCCAGCGGCGTCTGGGGAAACCGAATAAGTGACAAAGACCTATTTCCTACATGAAACGTCGGTTGAAAATTCTAGGGTTTAATCAGGAGGGGAAGAGAGGGGTTTCAGTGTTTCGTTCCAATCTTTGCACTTAATAAGTCCTTTGAATAATTTATAAATAAATTTAAACAAAACAAAATGATTTATTGTTTAAATCTTGAAAAAATCATAATCACATCAGATGTACCCATCCATAATGATTTAATTTTACTATAATACGTTGTTATTAAGCCTTAAGAGTAGTTTTTTCGTATCATGACCTCAGTTAATTCGTTATAAATATTTCAATCAGCGTGCATGATTAACACTTGAAGAGCAACTGAAGTATATTACGATATATGCAAAGGACAAGCTTAGCTTAAAATGTACCTATGTCCTAAGAAAATAAAATGAAAATTTTAAAAACTCAAAAAAAGATTATAGGTTGAATTAAAAGCAAACAACTCCGCATAGCGATCTGATCAAAATCAAACATCGCCACCTTTCAAAGCCGATTTTCCTTGTTTTAAAATGGTTTCTGATTTGAATGGCCTCATTTGGTGACTTAAGCAGACTGACATGATGAAAAGACCCTCGACCTCATATTTTTTAGATCATGTTAAAAGTGTTTATACGCTCTGATGACAAGTTACATCTGAGCAACATGTTTGCTTTTGACTGGACGCTCCTCATTTTTCAAGTCGTAGTAATCATTTCAGACGTCAAATTCCGAGTCAAAATCAAAATTGTTCAGGTCAAAGTAATAATTTCTGACGTCAAATGCAATATGTCCCCATTCAAACTCATCATTTTTCAAGTCAAAGTAATCATTCCTGACGTCAAATGTTAAATGCGCCTCAGTCAAACTAAATGTTTCCCATGTCATCCTAAAATTGTCCAGGTCAAACTTACAATTTGTCTAGTTCAAGTCGAAATTTGCCAATGTCCAATGCAACATTTATTATCCCTTAAGGAACATAACTCAAGTCAAACGTAACATTTTTCTGTATGCCGAACGGACAGCGTTACGTGCAAATCCGTTAAGGTAGGTCGCCTTTCGACGATCTTCACAACTAAGCTTATGATATACGCGCGATCGGATCCGGAGGCAACGGAGCGGCTCGTTCCGCCGTAAGTTCGAGGGCGAGGCGCATATGGGAGTTCACAAGATGAATTTAATGCGATAACATGATGAGGCCGAGGTGGCGGTGGGGCTGCAAATGAACCGTAAACTCGATTACAAGGCGGAACACTCAAACTTGGGGAACCTCCGCTTCTGAAGACCGCCGCACCTGGAAGCTGGAAGGGATTGAAACCGAGAGATGTGAACAGGGCCATCCCTACAAACACATTTGATTACCTCAACCATGGATTGTGGAGCAACACAACTTGACGTGAATTTTCACGAGAAGATATACTAGAAGAATTCAGTTGTGTCAATGAATAATAACCACTTTCCATGTGCTCTCATACCAGCCAATTCGTCTTCATTGTGAGTAATCAAGTAAAGTCTATTTGGATTAGTTTGGATGTTGGAAAAATATGATCGGACTCAACCTCTCAAGTTGTCCTTAAATTGATTTGCCCCAGAAAATAGTTATTTTGCATACCCCGGGTCATACGAGAGTTCTGATAAAAACTAGTATGTTCTCGCAATGTTGGGTACGAAATGTGTCTAATACAATATCGCTCCGTACTGGTTTCCGAAATTTTGATTACCCATGATATTGATCGCATGATAATGATTGCGTGTACAGCAATGTTCAACGTTAGCGGGCTCAGGACACTCTGTTTCACCTTTCAGACCTGCTTGTTCCCCCTCGTTCGTTCCAACATTTTTATCCAAATAATTTAGTATATACTTACATCAGAATCATATTTGTGTTCAAACACTTTTCACTAGTTAGGTAAAATATTTATAAGATATATTCACGACGATTGCAATTCCCCATACAAATTCAGATGAATTATAATGTAAGGCTCTATTGTCTAGAAACCATCAATCATCCGGTTACATACCTATATTCCTAACATACCTTTCTGGTTTAGTACCTAATGTTGATATGAGTTTATTATATTATTAGTGAGTTTTTCCAATGATTTCCCCTTACCACGGAGATTTTCGTAAGAGGTTGCCTTGATTGGGAAATGCAACTCCATCAGTTGTCATTCCACAGAAAAACATAAAGACGTTGGAAATTTATCAATTTATGCTAAAATCTTCGCTAACTGAACTGCTCCGAAGATAGAAGCACTGAGCTAGAATCAAGTTATTTTCATATAGTTAAAAATCCTCCAATGACGTTTAATGGGACCAGGCATACTACTGCGTACGTGTCAACACGCTCAAGTTGCAGATATTGGAACTAAATAGTTTATCTGGTAGAGATGATTACTGTCCCTGCGTGAAAACTATTATCAGAATAGTATTCATTTATTACCACGGAAAATATGGAAGCGAACATGGTAAACGTGAATAATGGTGTATTTAAAGGTGCTTTCTGGTTTGGATCGACGTCTCGCGACGAAACCATAATCTTAGTTTTTAAGGTAAGGTTTTATAGTAAACGTAATCAAATAAAATGTTATAAGAACGAATAGTGTGCTTGTTATTTTGGTTCACCCAACTTCGGTCTTACCGTTCTCGCAGAACACTCCTTGGCGTAAGCAATATCCAGCGCGATTTCGTTCCTGGCAGTGATGAAATCGTCGTAGCTCGTGTGGTTAGCAGGATCCACGTGTCTGCAATAAGCCAGGGCCAGGTCCTGCTTGGGTAACTGTATCATCAGTTGCTTCTCTCGATACTTTTCACCCGATGTACCCAATTTAGGAACTTTATCCTGAGGAAGGCACTTGAAATACTGGTCCACCTAAACAACAATAATAGTAAAACAAATTAAATAATATAAAAATTGATGATGAGCAATAATTTATCAGCTATCCTGGTATCACAGGGAGGGATCTGAGCGCCACCGTTTTTTTTTTTTTTTGTATGCGATGCAATGCAGCTTTGAGTTTTTATCGTCTATTTACTTCTTATTTTACATGCCAAACATGATCGATAGTAAAATTCTATATTCTGTTCGAGTAACTGCGCTGAGCTCAAACCCATGACACAAATTATTCTGTTTTAATTAGATGATGCACATTTAACTACTGTACGAATAGCTGAGATTGAAAACGAAATAACACTTTCAAAACAAATACCGAAATGTTAATGAAATGGAAGATGTATTTAGGTTTAATAAGCATCGAATAGACGAAACCATTTTGGACTCAAAATATCTATCCAGTTTTACAACTTCATGTTATTCGTTGTTATTTTTTGGTTGATGGGCTTAGTGGGTCATCGTATCATAAAACAAAGCCCTAGGCCTAAAGGGTTAAGAACAGGTATAACTTAAAAAACCGATACCGCTGTGCAGTTGATTAATTCAGGTTCGTACATCACACAGCACTAAACTCACAAAAATTGAATGAATGGCAAATTAGATTAAGATTTTGATTGCTTTCATTTTTTTTTTTTTTTTTTTTTTTTTAAGAGTCGGTTATATAGGTTTATTATAAAAGTAATACTGGTAACTTTCAGTTAAGATTGAGGGAGTGAACGTTCAATGTATGGAGGATGTTTGAAAAAATAACTATGATTTCACGAATATTGGCGGAATAGGTTGGACGTTTCACTTTCGAAAGGTATTTTCGTTCTAATTTTTCACTTACTGCACTTTAAAATTGTCGATAGAATGGAAGAAGAAAATTTGCACTGAAATCGAGTAGATGGGGAGGACTATTTATCAGATCTTACTGTGAAACCACTGAAGGACGAATAGTGAAGAATGGAATTTCACACTTTTATGTCAAACTTACATACAAAACCTATTCTGTCCAGAAAGATATCCTAGCTGCAAAATTATATAAAACAATAAATAATCCAAAATAAAACGTAATTTTAAAATACAATAAAATAAACAAAGTGTGGCTAATATAGATATTTACGTAGGTACCTGCACAGTACGTTTATACGGGTGGGTATCTACCTCAATTACACAGGGTGTAAGGCGCGAGTCGTGTCTGACCGCTCTCCTTCGTTTTCTGCAACCTGTTTTCGACTAAAAGTGTATAGTTTTTTCTTAAGAGGCTTCGTTTTAAAGTTGTTTCACTTATAAGATTCTTTCGTTTTTTGGCCCTCACTTAACCAAAATTGTCATAACTTCATTAATTTGCACGAAAAATTCAAACTTGAGGATGCCGTCAGAAAGAGCGTTAACTTTTTTCTGTCTTTTTATTGCCTAAACTTTTTTTTTTCAAGCAAAATAGTCCGAAAAGTAAATTTGGTCAAAATTGTAAAATTACCTCATTTTCAAACGCTTTGTACTCGCATTAGTTTTTATAGCGAGACTGTGCACACCTCCTAAAAGGTGTGCCAACAAGTGATCTCTCTAATGGACTAATCCATTAGAGTTTTTGAAACGAATGGGGACACTTTCACATCTTCCCGACTGCCGAATAATCCTGACTAACAGGAAGTTATTTGGTGATCCCTCCTTCATTTTGAGAGGGGGGTTTGAAATTGGAAAGAAAAATTTGCTGACAAACTGAAATTTTCTGAGAAACTGATTTATGTAAATTTTTTTTTACAAATTAAGTTATTCGAAATTTTCGGCGGCATCTCGGATCTATCCATGATTTTTGCGAATGTCGTTTGCACTCTCGAGAACCCTTTGAAGCGAGCGGGTTCTCGACTGTATCCTGACCTCATACACCTTGGTTTTCCACGGATGTGAGGAGACACAGACCTTATCTATCAGATCCATTTTCACTATCCAACTAAGATCGAAATCAGTCATCAATTTTATGCCTAGGGTATTGAGGGAAGGAGATGGATGTTAATTTGGGGTGACTTAATTTGTTAGACAGCAGGAATAGTTATTATGTTTAGCAATAAGGAAATAAGGAAGGAGAAGGATGCGTATGATAGGGATGAAACTTTGAATATGGGTCCCTAGTGTCTCTTCTCAATCAATCGAGTGGAGATATGCAAACAACAGCCATTCCTGTATTATCTCAGACGTTGCCGGGAACGCAACGTAATATAGGACGGGCCAGTGCAATGCCCACTTCGAGCTACTCAATAAATAAATTTGTAATAGAGTTCTTGAAGGCTGACAATCCCCGTCCTAAAATTAAAGAAAAATAACCAAATGCCTTCCTACTCGACAGTCTGGGCAAGAGTTAGCCTGTAAAAAACGAATTTCGGCATTCAAGCATCATTTACACTATGGAATTCTATCACTACAATCAATTCGATTAGTCCACTGGAAATCTGACGTTTTCTGACTGTCTCAATTCCACACTTCGTTTTTACGTTTAAAAGGAATGTTAATCGAATAACAAAGAATACGCATTTACCCTTTTAGCTGAGATTTCTAGATAGATCTAGTCTAGATAGTGCAGATAACCTAGATAGATCTTCTAGATGATCTAGTAGATTCAAAACAAACGAGGTTTGAAAAAATTAGGTTCTAAGTGTACTGAAGGTTACTATTCATCATTGCACTGGTTCGAAACGACAAAAAATATTCTTGTACGAAATCGTCTTGCTGAGGATGGTCGTTGAAAACCGATGTAGACTCTAACATCCGTGTAGAGGCATCCGATCTTTGGTAATTCATTCCAGGTGCTGGCGATCAACTATCCTGAAGTGCAACTAGGGACGTTCCGATACTACCGATATGGGTAGGTATCGATACTTTTGTTTCGATACTACAGGTATCGTATCGGTATCGAATCATCCGATATTATACCGATATCGAAAGAAAATCTGCAGTATCGATAAGTATCGAATGAGTACTTCCTTTTGGTGAACATAATTCTAAATTTTCGTAACATCTAATTTTCAACGATATTGAAACTTTCTCAGTTTTGAAAAGTAGTGGGCTAGTGGGAAACTTGCTTTAAAAGACGCAACTTTGGTGGTGGTGATGGTGTTTCCAATGTGGTCGAATTGAACCAGTCAGTTTATCAGTTTGATATCGACAATGATAGGTGTTATATCGATCGTTATACCTCAGCTGGGGAGAGGGAATATTTTTTCCGGACATGCTTTTTTGAACCAAACTGTACGCATCAGATTTTTCAAATATTTTTCGTACCGGATGGCGCAGTTAACTACTGCGCATAAGGAATGGCGTCGGGAACCGAAACAGCTGTGGGAGGATGCGTGGGGAACTCGTAGGGATATCCGATACTTATCGATATGAGTAGATACTAAGTACTTTTGGCATCGATATTTTTTATTCGATACAAGTACTTGTATCGATAAAAATTCCCAGTATCGGAAAAAGTATCGAATGGAAAATTAATGAAAACAGAAACGAATACTGATCTGATATTGTCAATTAAGAAAGCCAAAAACGCATGAGTTTAGTTTTGCAAACCTGTGTTCCTGATTAGGAACCTGTGTGGTAAGTACATGAAGAATTTGTGTCCTTGCAGAATTTTAGTGAGCTATGCGACGATTTTCCACCAATAACCCTTAGTGATTCATGTCAAATAATATTTTTGCGCTAAAAACCTTGCCTAAAGTCTCTTATCTCGTTGCAGCAACTTCTTAGAAACAAAGCTCGCTATTGGAACATTTTTTTATTGACTGTTTACTGTTTTCGCTCTTCTTTGAGTCGAATATTTATCAATCGATATTCCGCTTTTTATATTTACTATTAGGTATGTTTTTTATTTTTGTATCACCTATATTATTTTCCTGTATATATTATATGTATTATTATATTATTTCCTTTCGTATTATTATACTCTTGTGTGATCAAAAAGTCTTGTTTTGTCTGGAATTTTTTGCTTCCGAGGTTCCCAGTCAATTAAGTTTACTTTGTCATTCGATTCTCATTCGATACTACCCATATCGATACTTTTCTTTCGATACTGTATCGATATCGATACCATTGATTCGATACCGACTCGATACCAAATATCGTATCGA
>JAVIWC010001554.1:0-10212 GCA_031894815.1 Creontiades dilutus
ACCATTTATTCTGCTCTACTTCATCTACCTTCAGCAGAGGTGTTAATTCACGTTCCACGAGCGCCAATGAACTATCCTTAAACGTTAATGAACGTTGATGAGCGCAACATTGAAATGTATGTGAAATCACATTATATATGAAAAGGTTGCTGTGTGAGAGAAAATAATGAATTCTTTGGATGCAATTAATGCTCTGGCAGATTGTCCAGAAACACCTCTGCTGAAGGTAGATGAAGTAGAGCAGAATAAATGGTATAGAATGGATACACTCAAGAGAGTTACTACCAAATATGGCAAACGACTAATGGTGATCAGCGATGATTTTAGCTGTTTCTTGGCAGTCCGATATGCAAAAATGGACGAAACTTCGATGAATGGCTTAAATTTGAAGGAAGAATATTTACATCCATGTGTAGTAACACATGGATGTAAATATTCTTATGTTTATTGGTCTCGCGTCACCGTTTTCGTACCTGGATAATATGAACATAATATACTTTTTAATGGAATTCTGGTGTTTTTTCTGTTAATTTGATATAACAATCAATCTTTTTTGTAGATTTCATTCCTTCCTAAAGACAAAAAATACTAGCGGATCAAGTTTTGTTACCGAAAGAAGGATAAGAATACGACCAGCTGTTGTTCTGAGTGCGATGAACCAATTTTTCGAGTGTACAAAGAGGTTGTGAATTTTCGCAAAAATTGTTTTGAAATCAAAGTTTGCCATAGTTTTCTTGAATTAGTTCTCTGTCAAAGTTCGAAGTTAGCTTTAGCACCATTGGAATTTGTGATTTTTTCTATTCAGTCCACAATGTTTCATTTTTGTGATATAAAGAATAAAGCATACATTTTGTTATATAAAGTATGAAGCATATATTTAAATAGCCTATATATTTAAAAGTGTATTTAAAAGCATAGGTATATATGAATTTTGTAATATCACACTATGTAAAAACCGTCTTATCTGAGTATATCGACGTTTCAGGGGGTGGTAACGCTGGGCGGGTGGAATTCTCGCCCCCGTCTCCCAGGGCAACCGACCTGCTCCCCCCTCCCCCCGACCCCGCCAGTGAAGGAAGGAGGGCCCCAGCGGGGGGAAGCGTCTCCCAGGGCAAGCGACGTGGTCCTCTCCTCGGGGATTTAGGATATACGATTTTTTGTCTTTTAATATTGTTATTATCCTACCTCATTGTGTTGTTTAGTACTCTACCTCCTGTACACGGGACTTACCCCAACAAGAAGGCACAACTGTTGCCACCTTTGCAGATGATACGGCTATCCTCTCTGTTGGAGATGATATAGAAGCTGCAACACGCAAACTACAGACGTCTACTACTGAGGTTTGTAAATGGACCAAGATGTGGAGAATGAAGCTGAACGAATCAAAATCAGCCCACATCAACTTCACTAACCGAAAAGTCCCAATCTTGGATGTTGAGATCAATTCGAATAAAATACCGCATACTGAAGCAGTTAAGTACTTGGGTTTGACACTTGACTCCAAATTAGACTGGAATAAACACAGAAAAGAATAAAGAAGAACTTAAAATCAAGTACAGAAGGAGCCAGTATTGGCTAATGGGAAGGAATTCCCATCTCTCTCTCCACAACAAACTGCTTATATATAAGCAGATCCTTCGCCCTATTTGGACCTATGGGATACAGATCCTGGGGCTGTGCCAAGAAATCAAATATTAAGAAAATCCAAACCTTTCAGAATAAAAATACTGAGAAGTATAGTTGGAGCCCCTTGGTACATGCGAAACGATGATATTCATCGAGATTTGAGGATGGAGACAGTCTATGAAATTATTGCAAAATACGCAAGGAAGCATGAACATCGCCTCCACAAACACGTGAACCCGGAGATGCTCTACGTTTCGGACAACGAAGGTGAAATCCGACGTCTCAAGCGAAACAAACCACTGGATTTAGTTGTGCTGCGTGAAAAGAAGTGCAATCGAACTCAGTGCTAATTAATTGAGCTATATAATAAAGGGCTAGATTTTGCTGTAAACCTACCCTCTTGGAGTGTACCTTTATTGATATGTAAAATTGCTAGATGAAATGTATTTGATTTTTCAGTCGCAATTAATAAATCACGAAAAAAAAAATTGTGTTATTCACCTATTTCTTTTAACCTGCGTTCAGTAGCGGTTAATATATTTCAAAAGTGAACTCCCGCCTCCCACTTCATGGCAGTCTCGTGGATAGTGGCTTTTGTTCAAGGGTTTTTTATTCTGGGTCCGTCCAACCGCTTCGTCTTGAGAAATAAGGATGATTTGCGGAGGGGATCGTTTTCAGAACCTAATGTCAGTATGCCGTCTCTCAATTTGATGAAACCCATTTAAATGAACTTAGAAGAAAAACAGTACTCAACGGTCGTCCCACACGATACGCCTCTACTACGAACAACAGAAGTACGGTCAACTTTAACTTAGGACTAATAAGTCTTCAAAGCGGTGAAAAAACCTTCAATTCTGTCTGGATCGAAGGCCTCATTTCCAAATTAATTGACTTAAACGTCCCCCAAGCCTCTGTAACCTCATCCGTTCCTACCTTACCAATAGAAAAATCTTAGTCAAAATAATCAATTCTTCCTCGCCACCCATGAATGACTATCCCGGCCAGTGTTCCCCAAGGCTCTGTCCTATCCCCTCTCCTTTTCAACATATACATTTCCCACGTATTCCACGACATCCCCAAAAATGTGGAAATAGCTGGCTTTGCCGATGACCTAGCCCTATATTCCACATCTCCTTCACCACAAAAAGCCTGTAACCGCCTCCAAAATGCCGCCCACCTCATCATCTCCCGACTGGAGCAGTGGAAGATAAAGGTGAACGCAGCCAAGACGGAGGGTATTATATTTACCTAAAAACGTAACCTCCCTTCCCATATAAAAATCCGATCCAACCCTATCCTATTCTCCAATTCCGTCAAATATCTCGGCCTCCACCTCGACAAAAGATTAACGTGGAATGAGCACATAAAGCGTGCAAACTCAACGGCCAGACGGAAGCTCGGACTCTACTTCCACCTCTTCAAATCAAACTCCCTCTCTCATGACATAAAACTCCTCATGTACAAAACCCTAATCCGCTCATCCATCACATATGCATCCCCAATCTGGCATTCAGCATCACCAACACTATTACAGAAACTACAAGTTACACAAAACAAATGCATACGCCTCGCCACCCACACATCACGTCGCTGCAACATTAACACATTACACAAGAAATTCAACATAGACACTCTCGACACTTTCATAACAAAAACCAAAAACAAATTTACCAACAAATTACAAACGCACCCCAACACCCTCCTCCATCACATCACCACACTCCACAAACCCCATTGGGGCTCCAATTCAAGGCAGAACTGAGCTCACTCACTAACTAAAACTGTAAATAATTATACAAACTTATTATTATTATTGTTAACACTTGTAGATATTTTAAATATTGTAAATACTTAATGTAACTGTATATATGTACATAATTAGCTACAATTTATTGTTACTCCTCCTGTCAAAGAGTTTTTAAAAATTACTTTCTCTTATAAGTATATTCTAAGTTAAAGTATTAAATTCATGTCTCAAGTATATCGACCCTCACTATATTAAACTTTTAAGGCCGTCAGGCCGGTACTTTACGAAATACATATACACTATACATACATGTATGTACATTGTACATATGTAATTTGACTTATGCCAATAAAATATTCTTGATTCTTGATTATTGATTCTTGATTCTTCAAAGCGGTCAGGTTACGGCTCTTGACAATGGTTTAGGGAGTTGTGGGCTCGAACCCCGCAGGTAGGAAACTTAAAAATTATAGGTTCAAACATATTAACACCATGTGCAAGTTTAAGATCAAAACGGTTCAACTTTCATAATTCTTTATAAAGAAAATTATGTCAATCATCTTGAATCATTATAATGTGAGTGAGTTCCGAAAAAATAAATATTTGCAGAAATTGTTGTTCTGATTTCACCATGATTTCGTGATTTCCCAGGAATAACTCATAAAAAAGGGTATGTAATTTAAAAAAAATTAAATTATTTAATCAAATTATATTATGATGAATAAACTTTCCCATTTCAGGCATTTTGGATGGAGATGCTATGGAAATTACACATTACCAGGGTGATATTAGTAGATAGGTTCTTCTAAATTTAGACGTAACGGAAGATTTCAAATAACTGCAGAATAATCTGCAACTTCGCTTTCATATTACAAAACTGCTTCCAATCTCCGGTACAGGACTTTTTACGGTATTTGCGTATAGGCAAATACCGCAACACATTCCAGTCTTGCAGTACAGAAAACCCTGCCCCTGATTCAGATGTTCACCGCTCGCTCCGTCTCAACAGTGGCGGTGATGAACGGGACATCACTACAAAGGTTCGTACATTAATAGTTTATAATTACTTATAATAATTTAGAGTCAATTTAAAAAATATAATAGAGAACAATGCAGTACTAAGGATTTTTTAGATTCACCTCTACTGCCTACAGTTTCCACATTCCAGAAAAATGTATTAATTATGTCACTTCGTAGAAACTGTTGCATGGGTGGAAATATGTCGTTCATATCCCAGTTCTAATAGCTCTTCAGGAACTGTTTTAAAATGCTACTTTCAAATGGCTACTCCAGCATCCTGACACATACCATCTTCACTGAACCTACAAGTTCCAATCACTCAGACGCTGTAATAGCAGAGGGAAACAGGGTACAGGGGCATAAATCATCTCCCTTTCTCTCATTCTCGAACTATTGTATCACCGCGTGATGTCAAGCATTGTTGAAGGAATGGAAGGGGTGATTACACTATTAGATGACTCTTTAGTGTTTGGAACATCAAAGGAGGAACACGATAAGCGGCTACACAAACTACTTGAACGGATGCAAAAAAATGGGGTGACTCTCAATAAGGACAAGTGTATGTTTGGAATACAAGAAATAACATTTCTAGGGCATCAGGTGTCAGAGAAGGGGATTCAGCCAGATGGAAAGAAAATTGAGGCTGTGGTCAAATTCCCTACACCAAAGAATATTAGCGAAGTCCAACGGTTTCTTGGAATGTGTAATTATTATACAAAGTTTTTCTCAGGCTTGGCAAAGGAATCGGAAACAATCAGAGAGCTGTTGAAGAAAGAGTATGGTATTGGGACAAAAATCACCTTCACGCATTTGAGAAAATGAAAGACTCAAACTGTGTATTATGTTGATTAAAAATTGAGTTGATTATCTGAATTCCTAAGAGTGATTATTCTTTATTACTATACAGGATGATTCCCTCGTAGTGTACAAAATTTTTTTGGGTAAAACTAGACCAAAAATGGAGCAAAACGCCGCCAACCGCACTGTTCTATCTCAACCCGTTCCGGAGATATGATTTTTCAAAGATTTTTTCGAGGAAACCACGTTTTTTTCCATAAAAGCTGTGTTATGTGCACTTTGCTCCAATGTTTTTCAATTTTTTACTGCATATTCGGATTCAGCATTAAATTTTCAATGAGATTGTAGTACAGGTTACCATAAAAGTCACTAGCTTTGCATCGAATGAACAGCTCAAACTTTAACTTATGTAGGAAAGTTACGTTTCCTCATTTTTCATTATCGCTCATCAATTTACTAAAAGACCACCCACAAAACTGCAAATTCCATAAAAAGTAGCGCATTTAACCAGCTTTCGAATGATATAGTCACATGATTTTGGTCCGATTTCGTAGAGAAATTCACATTTTAAATCCGTAAAAAATGGTGTATTATTTTGGTATGAAAATCAGGTACCTACTTAGTAGATAAATTATAGGTACATTATGATATTTCCATTATTGAAATCTGTATTTTATACAAAACAAACTCTTCACTGGAAGAGAAAAGAAAAGTATTGATAGATAGTATTGAGTATTGTTGATAGAAAATTAACGTTTGGTCTGTTTAGGTATCATAAATGCGCTGCGCAGCTTGCGTATTTCCATTGCAAAACCCATAAAAAAGTGAATGTCAACGTGCTCATCGTTTGTAAACGTGGCCATACCCTAGAAGGTGAATCAACAAACTGAATATTAAACCCGTTACGTTTTAAAGGGCAAAAGAACTGCTAATCTCTACAAGCGGTATGTTCAAAGTACTCCGAAGGTCAGTCACTGTTTATTAAACAGTGTTTAATGATACCTAAACAGACCAAACGTTAATTTTCTATCAACACTACTCAATACTTTTCTTTTCTCTTCCGCTGAAGTGTTTGTTTTGTATAAAATACAGATTTCATTAATGGGAATATCATAATGTACCTATAATTTATCTACTAAGTAGGTACCTGATTTTCTTACCAAAATAATACACCATGTTTTTCAGATGTAAAATGTGAATTTCTCTACGAAATCGGACCAAAATCATTAATGTGACTATATCATTCGAAAGCTGGTTAAATGCGCTACTTTTTATGGAATTTGCAGTTTTGTGGGTGGTCTTTTAGTAAATTGATGAGCGATAATGAAAAATAAGGAAATGTAACTTTCCTACATAAGTTAAAGTTGAGCTGTTCCTTCTATGCAAAGTTAGTGACTTTTATGGTAACCTGTACTACCATCTAATAGAAAATTTAATGCTGAATCCGAATATGCAGTAAAAAAATTGAAAAACATTGGAGCAAAGTGCACATAACACGGCTTTTATGGAAAAAACGCTGCAAATTCTTTCACTGGGGTTTATTATTCAATTGGCTTGCGTTCATGATTTGAATTCCTACTAAGCTTTGGAGTGTGGGTGTTTCATAGGATAGAGCGATTATTGAATTTCAAGGAGATATACATGAAAGAGCACGTTTTTTTCTTTCAAGTTGTAGAAAATTATGTCTATCTGGATTAAGATCCGATTGATGATATTTCTTACCACTTTCATTTATTTGGGCACTTTATTTGGGAGAAAAACTCTGAAAACAAGAAGGCGATAACAGAACTCGAAAAACGCAAATCTTGGCCGCATTAATCATGCCATAAATCGGGAATGGTTTGACCTACAGACCTGGGAAGGGGCTCATTCGATTCCTCATGGAAAGTTCTAAAAAACAAGTCCACATTTAGGCCGCCTTGATGTTTTTTTAGGTTTTTAGGGATTTTACAAAACTTTGACAACCCTTAAATGGCACTTCAATTACAAAACAAGTTAGAAAGCTGGCTAAAGCACTTCAATTTGAGTTAAAAGCTGGCTAAAGGGGCGTTGTCGGACCAACATGGATTTTTCCTGAAAATTTCAGATGTTTTGGTCCAGCCGTTTGGGAGAAATCTTGCGTACGGCGTACGGCGTACGGCGTACGGCGTACGGCGGACGGACGGAAAATTTTTTATTGCAGATTTGGATTCCAGACCCTTTGAAACGTAAACCATGAAATTTTCAGGGGGTTAGAAATCACAGGTGATAGAGTGATTATTGAATTTCAGGAGATATGCATGGAGCACGTGAATCTGTTCTCGACCAAAATACCTATTTGGATTGATCAGTTGATCATATTTGTGTGCCTCCTGAAATTCAATAATTTCGCTCTATCCTGTGAAACATTCTACTCCAAAGCTTAGTAGAAATTCAAATCATGAACGCAAGCCGATTGAATAATAAACCCCAGTGAAAGAATTTGCAGCGTTTGCTAATATCATTTAAAAATCATGTTTACCCAAACCCTACCTAAAATTAAAGGAAATGGGCTCACTCCCATATTCGAGTTGAGGGCGCTTGGAACGGCCAGATGGGAAACTGCCAGTTATCAAGAAGGCGATAACAGAACTCGAAAAACGCAAATCTTGGCCGCATTAATCATGCCATAAATCGGGAATGGTTTGACCTACAGACCTGGGAAGGGGCTCATTCGATTCCTCATGGAAAGTTCTACAAAACAAGTCCACATTTAGGCCGCCTTGATATTTTTGAGGTTTTTAGGGATTTTACAAAACTTTGACAACCCTTAAATGGCACTTCAATTTGAGTTAGAAAGCTGGCTAAAGAATTGGGGCGTTGTCGGACCAACATGGATTTTTCCTGAAAATTTCAGATGTTTTGGTCCAGCCGTTTGGTTACGGCGTACGGCGTACGGCGTACGGCGGACGGACGGAAAATTTTTTGTTGCAGATTCGGATTCCAGACCCTTTGAAACGTAAACCATGAAATTTTCAGGGGGGTTAGAAATTTTTTTCGAGAGCGATTACTATGGTTTATTATTGAATAATAAACCAAAATCTTTGAAAAATCATATCTCCGGAACGCGTTAAGATAGAAAAGTGCCGCTGATGGCGTTTTGCTCTATTTTCGGTCTAGTTTCACCCAAAAAAATTGCATACACTACGAGGGAATCATCCTGTATTTTACCCCAGGAAAACCTCTCGTTTACCTCATTACCACCAACATTTTGTTTTCTTAAAACCAAAAACAGTTGCAGTTGGTTTCTCTGCAATTGGTTGGGGACCACCCGGAGTTCTTCATCGAGATAGATTGGTTGACTACTTCCAACCTGCCATCCCTGGGGACTCAAGTTTTTACAGTAAGGTAAGGTATTGTCACCCGACAAAAGTCTTCGAATTTAATTTCCTTCGCCTCCTGTTATATTTCACATGAATTGAATTTTGCTGTTATGATTTCAGGTAACCCCCCTCTCACCCTACCAATTTACCTTGAGGTAGGCCCCAGTGCCTTCACCCTCACATCCACCTGTAGGTTGTAACCTGGCGTCCGCACACGGGTCGACGCTCGAACTGGTCGACGCGATTGCAGTCTCGTCTCGTCTCGACTTCCTGCGCAGTAGCATGGAGAGCCGCAGACGGGGCGATCACGGGTCGTTTTCAATCTCCGCGTTTTGCATCTCCTCGTTTCGAATCGCATGCGACTTGCAAGGCACGACGAGGATCGTAAGGTTCGAGGGGTTCGCGCGTCTCATGGAGGTACTTATCATAGCTCTATCATGAAATTCCCCGCAATTCATTATTCTGGCGACAGTTTCAATACATTTTTTGACACTTGAGTGCATGTTGGGGGAAAATGTCCACCCGGTTTCCCTTTTAATCCATCATATGTGAACATTATTCATGTACTGGAAGAATTTTTCTTCTTTATTATTGATCAATTTTATTAATTTATTATTCTTGATTTGTTATTTAAAGCAGGGGTCTCCAAACTACGGCCCTCGGAAAAAATTTATATGGATGGAAAAAAATGGAATCAAGAGTTTTCCCAGACAAACGATAATAATTTTCAGTTCAATGTATGTTTCCGAACAAACCTTTTCAAAAATGACACATGTCAAATCCAAATATCGAGCGATACTTTCAGAAGAACAATTTTGTTTACGATTGGAACAAAAAACTTTGATCCCAAGTGAAAAGACATTGTAAGCAAAAAAGAATTACTCACATCACATTAGATATTTTTTACAAAAATACTTTTTTGAATTTAATTATTTGAAATAAATAAATAGAAATATATATTTCTCTTAAATGTTTTTTTGTTTTTATATTCCTGAAAATGAAATTGTTATCATTTCTCATTAAACGTTGAAAAACTAATAATCATGGAATTTAAAAGATTCATTTAATCACTAAAAACCAAGTTTTGGTTCCTATATTAGGCCTGATTTTGAATTTGTCAAATTCGTCTAGGAGTGTATAAAAACCCTGTTTTCAAGTGTCTGACTTCCGAAATTTTCCATTCCTGAAAATTCAATTGTTGATATTTTTTATTGAACAATAAAGAAGTAATTATGGAATTTGAAAAAAAAATTTTACCACCAAAAACTAATGTATTGTACCTATACGAGCCCTAATTTTTAATTTGTTAAACTCGTCTAGGAGTGCTTAAAAACACTGTTTTCAATTGTCTAATTTTCAAAATTTTACTGGCGAGGGTGGGGGGGGGGACCCCATTGTTGGCGAGCACCATCGCCTCAACATTACGATACAGCCCTTCTGGCAAATAGTTTGGAGATGGTTTCAATATTAGATTCGTCTGGGAGGTGGAGAAGTATCTATCCCGATCCGCCATCACTCGACGATGCTTTCATCACGGTCCGTCTGTTTTGGAGGGCGCGAAACGACTGGAGAATCGACCCGTGTGCGGAGACCAGTCGCAAGAGTCGGACAGATCGTGCGAGACGAGCATCGAGAGCTTCGCGTCGACCGCTTCGAGCGTCGACCCGTGTGCGGACGGCC
>JAVIWC010001555.1:0-10420 GCA_031894815.1 Creontiades dilutus
TGTACCCTCTAGTGAAATAATGCAAATAGTTTCTGAAGTCAAAAATATATTGTTTCGCCCCCTCCCCTTGGGCTGGGGCCAGTCTAAAATGCTCAAGGTTTAATTTGGACACTGACGTTTTTAAGAAATGGGAAATATGAATTATCTATATCCATAGTATCTTGAATTTGACTTGCGTAATTGATCATTTTTCTTCGATCATTTGTATTCAACGATTAACATTAATATTTTTACTTCTCAGGGTGGACAGATTCAAATTTGGATGCACGGAATTGAACGTCAACCCCAAAGAATTGCATAAGATGAGGGATAATATCCACATCAGCCCTGCTGGTGTTGCGTTTGTAGATAGCAGTGTGAGAAAAGGTGTGCTGCCCTGCATGCTGGATGAAATACTGGAAACAAGATTGATGGTACAAAATTAAATGTATTTTGAAAGTTAATGTTATTTTACCGTTCCTATTTAGTTGTGTGCATGCTTTCTTTAGTAAATTGGACACTACTCACAAGTAAAGTAATGCAAGCCCGCCAAGAGTACGCGATTGGACACGAAGTTACTAGAACTGCGTAGTTTGAATATAGTTTGCCGTGGCCATGCTCTTGCACAACCCCAGCTGGTCTTCCATCAGGACAAGTTAGTGATTGTTCTTTTTGAGCCACGCTCCATTTAGTCGACTTAAACACTGGTTCCTTTGAATTGCGAAACACTTCCTCACTTTTATTGTAAAATTAAAAATCTCAATTTACTTATTCAGTCCACAATATTAATATCCCTTCTTAAATCAGTTTTACTATCACTATGTACCATTATTCTTGTTTTTTTTGTTTTTTTTTTCCAGGTCAAGAAATCCATGAAAGCTCATAAAAGCAATAAAATTCTTCACAGAGTTCTTGATGCCAGACAGATGGGTCTGAAACTGATTGCCAATGTTACTTACGGTTACACGTCGGCTAACTTCTCTGGGCGAATGCCTTGCATAGAGGTTCGATCAATGTATTTTATTTATCTTTCTCTCTTCCCAAGTTGCTGTGTATTGCGTGCTTTGCACGCGTGGGTTCGAATCCCATCCTCGTCGTCATTCTGCTGTGTATTTTGATGAGAAGCTCGGGGGGAAAATACTCCACGAATTATAGAAATCTTATTTATTGACGGCGAAGAATTACGAGAACGACTGGACAAGCTAACACGTTTTTGAGGACTAACTTATACATATCTGTAACACAATGTTTCCCTACATTATCGATGTAGAAATATCGATATAATACAAGTGTTGCTTCTTTTCCTCAGAACCTAAGACAAATTCCCGCTTTGCACCATTATAGACCTTTATTATGATTAAAGATGTGTTTATTTGGAATCAAAATCTTAGATGGCCCAATTTTATCGTGAGAAATTCAGAATGAAGTCGGTATTTTCTCTCCTTAGTTGGCTTGCAATTACCTATTCATCCTGTGGAATTTTGTATGTTTAAATATTGACAAAACGAGCGCTGGTAATTACGCAAGTGATTATGCTTTTAAAATAATTAAAATATTGAACATAAAAACCGAATGAATATTACTAATATTGAAACGGCTGAACCCTGCGGCTGAATCCCTGCAGAGGTGTAGAAGCTGAAAAAAATCTTCAATCCTTCCCCTGTGAAGGAGCAACAATTTATTTTGAAAAAACTTCAAACTGTACTGGTTTTGGTACAAAGGATAATCAAGAATGACTAACATCAAATAAAATGAAACATCCAAAATAATGAGCGGAACATCCTATGTGAGAGCGGTGGCAGTTGTGCACCAACCTCACAGCGTCTGAAAATCGTATTAGATATGTAAGGGTCAACAGCAAAAAAACTCGTTAAAAAATGATAACATATTTCTGTTAGTATGTAATTGCGAATTCATATATTTAAAATGATTTTACAGACACTATGAGGTTGTTGAACAATGCCACATACACATAGGTTTTATTTTGGTTGCTTTTACCTGAGATATTTTGTAGTTCAACTAACTCTGAGAATAAGATTGAAGAGTTAAACTATGAAAAAAAAAGAGACTTCTATAAATTTGGAAATTAATTGTTTCTGAGACTAGGGCTAATGATGAGTGTAAAATAAACTAGCCAATGATTATGATTGTCTGATAAGGTTAATACATTTTCTTTCTTCCGAATCTGGGATTGTGTTCTATAACATTATTTCGATGGGAAAACTTTTACAAATGGTTCTCCCGATGTTCTATAAGCCTCCGTGTGGATAAAGGTTGCCATTTGTGGCCCTCATTTAGTTCTTTATAAGTTCTGTAAGCTTAATTCTATAATAATATAAACTGCCCCTTTGTTTGATTCTCAATTTTGAATATTTAGAAACTTTAACTGGATAATTATACACGGTACGTGATTGTTAACCTAATGTTTATCTTCTTTTATCCTTCAGGTGGGGGACAGTGTCGTCAGCAAAGGGCGAGAAACTTTGGAGCGAGCGATTAAACTTGTTAAGGAGACAACCCGTTGGAAGGCAGAGGTGGTGTATGGAGACACCGACTCCATGTTTGTTTTGTGTCCCGGTAGAACTAAAGAAGAAGCGTTTGTAATTGGACAGGAAATAGCTGATGCTGTTACAAACAGTAATCCTCGTCCAGTGAAACTCAAATTGGAAAAAGTGTATCAGCCCTGTATCCTCCAGGTATTAATGGACACGTGAAATTAGGTTCCATGCTGCGCTATTTTTAATTTATGTTTTTAGTGCCTTGATTTTCAATTAACCAATCAAACCAATCAATTTTCAATTAACCAAACAAACCAATCAAACGGTCCTTTCAACTGACCTTCGTAGAATGATTTTGCATGCCCTGAGAGCATGGGAACGGAGCGAAGTAAACATTTGTTGGCAAAAATTGGTTTGCCTACACATTTAATGTGTAGGCAGATGATTGAGTGCTGACTGCTTCGAAGTCCAGCAAATTTAACAGCAAAGAAAGTAAACCAAATCGTTTTCGTCATCTTGACGCGATAATCAACCTGCAAAATGGAGTTTAAAATGCAACTTGACAACTCATCACCAATTCGCGCTATACTTCATCTATCTTGTAGTTGAAATGCCAATCTGAATAGCTGAGGGTCCCTTGTGGCTAATAGCATTCCTGATTGATCTAGACAGTGCTGAAATTTGACCAAAATTTTCTTTGGGATCGTATAATACAATTACGTGGTATAGAGGCGAACTGATGGACCGTGAAACCTTATGGCTAATTTATTTTCTAATGACTAGCTGAAATACATAATAATTATTGCAATGAAAATTTATAATATTATTATATTGGATTTTATGTGCAAAAGATGAACATAGTTTCACGAGTGGCTGAGATGGTTCGCGCTCCTGTTCTTCAGGCAGTGATTAAAAACATTGTTCACTGGATTCCGAGTTCACAGGTTTAAACCTCTGGATCTCTTGTCCCAACCCAGGGAGCAGATGCAGTGGGAACCAACCAAATTAGAAACTCCCGGATTACATGGGTGGAAAATGGTTCACAGCGACCATTAAAAATAATAGTTTCCTCCATAAGCCGGGAAATTGGAGTTTTCCTGTAGAGTCGTATGACGTCAATTTTATTTACATGAACGATAAATTGTAATATTTGTTTTCTAGTTTTAGCAGTGCGGACTGGAATTCAAATTTAATATAACTGTTACGTGGTCTTTAACAAACATTTTTATTGCTTTCCAGACCAAAAAACGATATGTCGGTTACATGTACGAAACGCCTGACCAAAAAACACCAATTTTTGAAGCGAAAGGAATCGAAACTGTTCGACGAGATGGGTGTATGGCTGTAGCAAAGGTAAGGCTGTAAGCAGTCGAAGAGATTTTATTATATTGGCCTCATTTCTCAACTGGTTAGGGTGTTACAACTATAGGGAAATTTCCCCATAGTAGTAAAGACTTGAGTTCAAACTCTTTCAAAGGCATCAATATTTTTTAGATGCCCGGGCCAAAGCTGTATTTCTTCCATTTTTGAATCCTCAAGTCGAACTACACCGTTTCGACAAAGATTCCTCCCTGATTTTTGTAATGGATCCTACATTGAAGCAGTAAGTACTTCCTTACCAACGTCCATCCTAATTTCCTGTCGTTGGTTCACAGATATTGGAGAAATCGCTGAGAATACTTTTTGAAACTTATGACGTAAGCAAAGTGAAGGCGTACGTATGTGATCAATTGACGAAGATATCGTCATCGAAATTGAATCTGCAAGATTTGATTTTCGCTAGAGAGTACCGAGGAATGAAAGGTTATAAACCCACAGCTTGCGTTCCTGCCTTGCAACTTGTCAGGTTGGTTATTTAATGTGTACTTTGTGTTATTATTTTCTCTACAACCCAAAGGTAGAAAGTCGTGTATTCGCTTTGAAGAAAACTGTTTGCACCAATGTCTTGATTTATTATGACAAATTAGTTTATTATTGGTATGAAGCATGGTAACATCAATGAAGGTTTATGTGCTACAAAATATATATTTTGGAAATAGTTGGAGGCAAATTCAATGAGATTCCCGTTAGAAATACGTCTGGAACTTACGGATGTAACCTTTTTTCCAATTTATTTGTGTAAAAACTTGGTCAAAGTTCCCTTTTTTAAGTAAATAAATACCTCTAACATCAAAAAAACTGTATTTACGGTCAATTTTCACTGCACAATATTAGTTTAAATATAAGGAATAGAACGGGGAAAACATTGATTACACAAACGCATCTAACTTTCTAAATTTTTTTCAATCCATACTAGCTGCCCAATACGCACATTTTCGCTTACCATTGAAGTTCATTCTCCCGTACATTTTTTGAATCTGATGTTTCGGTCTCGAATATAAGGTTTCTGTGTTCCTATGAATAGGATAGAACAGGTTTTTCATTGGTCTGAACAATTCGATTTTGGACCAATATCATGTTTGTGGGTCCAAGACGCTCTCATGTCTTTATCGTTACCTGATTTGACTTCCCTCCTCCATACCTAGGACTTGCTTGGAAGTCACAACAGCCTCTATTCACAATGTAATTCTGTTTGTCATCAGAGAGTGGTTGACTCGAGACCCCAGAGCCGAGCCCCGAGTCGGAGAACGTGTTGGTTATTGCATCATGTACGGCCCTCCGGGAGTTCCGCTCATTCGCCTCGTCCGAGATCCTGTTGAAGTCCTTTCCGACCCAGCAATTCACATCAACGGAGAATACTACATCACCAAAGTTATTTTGCCTCCTCTACAACGATGTTTCACACTCCTTGGCGTTGATACTTTCTCTTGGTAAATATCAAACCAATACGCTAGACATAAACCTATTTAGAGAATAATATTTGTGTTATGTAACTGTTCGACTTTGGCAAGAACCTTATTATCTTGTAGTTTGATAATTAAGTATTTCATTTAGGTTTAATTGGATTTTCATTGATTTCAGGTATAAATCACTGCCTAGAATCAGAAAGGCCCAAAAACGTTTGTTATCTAGAGGCAAAACACAAAGATCGACGCTATCCCAGTTTTTTGTCACAGTCAACTGCGTTATATGCCAGGATATTTCCACATCAGCTGTGTGCTCAAAATGTCAAAACAACGAACAGTTGGTAGTGGCTTTGTTATCACAAAATATTTTCCGAATACAAAGGAAGGAATTTCTTTTGAACAAGGTTGGTTATCGTATTAAATCATATAATCTAAGGCAATCATCTAAATCTAAATTCTTCATATTGTTTTTCCCTTAGAAATATATTAAGGGAAATGTATAAATCATACTTTGAAGAAACTTTTTCTTTCATCGATAAGAACGATATTTACACGTTCTTATAAGAGATATCGTTATTGAATATTACCTACATTATTAATCACCTTAGGTTCGTTCGTAGTACAGTTCCTGACAGTTCCAGAACTGTCCAGGCATGCACCCTTGAGCTTTATGCGTTTGCAGTGCAGGTGTTCCGAGTTCTGATTCCAGGTTTGCTGTTTGCAGTAACTTTTTGGAGTAGTTCTGGACTAGTTCAGAACACCCTTTTCGAGTTTGGGATTTTTTCTCAAACTTGGGACAGCTAGAAGACCCTGGTGGGAAATTTATTACCAGAGCGCAACTTTCACATCGTAGCTTATCATTAAGAGGTTTCTCTTGTTTGGTTTTTCATAAATTACCTACTTGAATTTATTTTTGAATTGAGCTTAAATGATGTGGAGTGGTTCAGAAGACTCAGATAGTGACGACGAACCGATGGTTAGCGACTTGGACCCTGTCAGAAGATGACGGCAAAGATTTGGGGTTGTTTTTAGGGACGAGGCTTCAGCCTAAAAACAAGGGCTTCACCGAAAACGTCGTTGGCCAGTTCAATAATACTGAATTTCTGGAGCATTTTCGTAAGCCACCATATCGCACGCATATTTGGAAAATTTAAAAATTGTGGTCAGCGAAATGTTGAGACAAGCCAACTAGTGAGGAAATGCGAGAAGGTGAAGTGCACTTCAGGCAAAACGGATTTCCTGGTGCAATTGGTGCGTTGAACGGTTCTCACATAAAACTAGATAAGCCTAGTATAGATCCAGAGTCGTAGGTGACCAGGAAATGTGAATATGCCGTTCAGATGCAAGCAGTCTGTGACCACAGAAGAAAGGTTATTGACATTTTCGTGGGCTACCCTGGGTCAGTTCATGACGCTACTGTGTTCGCCAACCCTCCCCTCGCAGATAACCTACAAGATAAATGTGGGGAACGCTACGAAGAAGAAGGGAGTTCGAGAACCAAAGCGTTTGCAGTGATGGGGATTCCCGATAGTTCAGAACCGATGGCGGGAATTTTCTCAAACTCGGAAGTTCCGAACAGTCCAGGAATTTTCCACTGCGTACGAACCTCTTACCTTCATTATTTTTCGTTTAATTAATTTGAAATATTTCCTTTAAACTAAAATAATGTAAGTCGAGCCAAGGGATGCCTTCATTAGGTATGTGTAAAGCAAGGAGGTATTCATGACCTCAAAGAGCTTGATCCCCAAAATTGTAAAACGTACTCTGACAAACTTGATGCTTTCTCCTATCCCCCCCCCCCCCCCCCCCCACTGAGTAAGTGCTGAAAAGTTGCTGAAGGACTAAAAAGTTCAGATCCTACCTTTGGTAGCGAGGAAATACAATAAAGAAAATCATCTTCCGTCAATTGGAAACATAAATAATAATCTACTATATAGTATAAACTCATTTTCAAACCCCTAAAATTATTTGTTACTATTATAGTAGAATACAAAACCCTGTTTGCCGTTGCTGACAGTTGAACCCCAGTGGGTATCTCGCGGATGATTGTTTGAAAACAGCGTTCGCTAATAATAATCGTTAGGTGTAAAGAGGTCACTCATATACAACTTTGAAAACTGCTACACTGAATGGTTGTAATGCACTGGAATTCCGCCTTGTATTCTACTACACATATTGGGTGGCGTTAGTACATGTGCTCTCATTCATCTGCTGGTCAGAGCTGCATTCCAGAGCCCTGATGGTGTATTTCATGTGTTGGTTCAAATAGGATGAGGACCTTATTCAGTCTTGTTTCACTAGCTCTACGAGACTTTTTTCATTATCTTTTTGATTTGGGGACGCTCATCCTCCTATCAGCAGCCGCCCCTGCCTGGCTGACGGGCTAAAATAAGTGAATAAAAAACCCCGTTCCTCTCTTCTGTTCGGACTGTCTGGGGACTGCTTTTTGGCATTACTTAAGGGGACAGTCCCCTTTTTACCCTAGTGAGGGTTCCTCCTGGTCTTCACTACTTCTACCCTGGCTCATTCCCAGCTTCTGTTCACTTCCTTCTCTTTGAGCACCATAGTGATATACATGCTGACTGTACTCCAGTTCTCCGCAGATTGTGTCATATTTTCTATCACTGTTTCTGGGCTGAAATCGCTATTTAATACATTTTTCGCTTCAGATAGGGGTCCGTATCTGAGGGCCAGTATGTTGGATTCCCAGAGGATATGAATTCACAGTTGCACGCTTGGCCCGCTGTTAACAGCTCACGGCCTTTTGTTGTTATAAGTCTTGAGCCCCATGCAGTATGTCCTGTCACCCCCCTACGATGAAACAGTACCAACCCCTATAGGAGCTACAAGAGTGGCGCCTAATAACATGGGTACAACTGTGACATTGTGCTGGGTTTGGTGCAGGAAAAGTGCCACGGAGCTTCTGGAGGTGGGAATCTCGACAGAAGTGCTTCGCTAATACTCAAAATTAATGTCACACAATTTTCCAAGTGGGATGAAGTTATCCACATCCGAGTAAGATGTATGGAACCTTCGATATATCTGTGAATTGCACATTGTCCAAATTACACATTGCACAAATTCCGCCTTGTACTGTGCTATATTGAGTGACCTTGAAGCATGGGCTCACGTACATATGTTGATCAGATCTGCATTCCATAGCCTCGAAGGTATATTTCGAGCATTGCTTCAAATAGGGTAAGGCCAGTCTTGTCCTACTAGCTTCAATGGGCGGATTTTTCTATCTTATTGGTTTATTATTTTGCGGATGCACATCCTCCCATCAGCAGCCACTCCTGTAGTATATTGTTGATGAACAGACTATGACAGCTTCTTCTATTTAGTTACAATTTATATTTTCTTTCAATAACTGATTTGATTGATGATTTCCACAGGTGTGCTCATCTTGTTGCGGAAGGGCAGATGACCTCTTCTGTGTTTCTTTGAACTGCCCAGTTTACTACCGAAAATGTCTCAGCAAAGTCAGTCTCAGAGAAATGGACTTCTTGCAGGATGCTCTAAACGAGTTTTGAAAACCGTCGAAGTAAGCAGGTACGAATGCAGTTGTGATTTTTGGAAGTTTCACGTTTTAGGTTTCTATCTTCACAAGCGCTCTTCTTAAACATTGTTTTGAAGGCCATTTCACGTTGATTCACGGGCCAAGTAATGTACCTGACCATGAATATTTCAATTTGATTGTTGTACCGATGTGATCTTCTCTTAAATCTTAATTAAGTATATTCTCAGGAAAAGTGCGCCATTCGTGAAACGGGAGCTTTACAAGCGACTAAAGTGAGCTGGGCAGATTTTTTTTCTTCTGGCAATTAATATTCCCTACCTTTTTCTTGATGCAAAGATTATAGGCCCTCCCGAGTAAACGTAAACCGTTCAAATTGAGTGATGAACGTGAAAAATGTCAGTAACGTGGGTGTAACCAAGTCAATTTTCGTGTATGCGACCATTCAGTACGGCCAAACCGTGGGGACTGAGAAAAAAATTTGCCAAACTCCAGTATCTGGATATGTATATCCATAATTTCTATGGTTTTCTAATCGAAAAATGCGTGTTCAGGTTTAGGTGTGAGGCTTCAAACTTTGTAATAGAATAATTTGTCAGTAGAGTGGGTAAATCGGAAAATGCATGCCAATTTCTCTCAGAGGGAAATTAGGGATTTTTTTATGGCTCATTCTTTAAAGAAAACCCTGGCTGACGAGATTCCCTCCCGCGCGCGGGCCTCTATGATGCCAGTCGGCCGCCAAATGGTAAAGAGGGCAGTTCAGCACGGTGGAATTTTTATTCAGGTCAGTAAAATGTCTCAATGGTATACCTCTAAAAATATAATTAGGCAGTTTCTTTTTGCATGTTGGAATTCTACTAGTCGAGCTTGAATATTTCATAACCAACTTTTTTCCCCTCCTATCAAATTCAAGGAGTACACAGAGTTTGAAATGTCATTTGTCAGTCGCGTGGGCGAATAGTGGTCAGTGGCATGGAAGCATCATTAATCCACGCTACTGACAATAATTCCGTGGCATGGACAAGGTAGTGAATTTGCCCCTTGTTATTAGATTTCAACATGCACCCACATCTGCTATGTTTTGCAAATGAACGTTTAGGCACCAATGTTGTCCCTGATGACACCGCTGTGCATTGAAGCTCAATCCGTCTGTTCACTCCTGCAATTGATGAAGGGGATTGGATAGCTGCCGTGTATGACGACGAGTGGTACCCTGGAATCGTTGAAAAAGTCCAAGACGACCAGGGACTCGTCATTTCGTGGCCAGATCGAGATCTAATAACTTTTTTATGTGGCCGAACCATCATGACAGGTGTTCATACCATTTGATGGAGTGTTGTGCAAAATCAAAAACCCTCCAGTATCCGTCACGTCAAGGTTGACAAAAATCGACGAATACAAACATCGAATTTTGAAAAATAACTTGAATTAGAATAGTGCTAAAGAAATCGTTATTCTGAAGCATGTTCAAAAGCGAGAAACTATTGTCAATGGCTGTGGAAAATTCACGAGGCTTCGAAATGTGATACTTCAATAAATTTAATGTTATTAAGGTTTTAATACTCTTTCAACAAGTATTTTCAATAAAAACACCTTGAAGCATGCCGAGTTTTGATTGTTTTCTCCTGAGATTTGATAAT
>JAVIWC010001556.1:0-10190 GCA_031894815.1 Creontiades dilutus
GGATACAGTTTGCTCGCATTTCCCCATTCTTGAAATAGCCGCTCCGGGGATCAGTTGCCGCTTTCTAGTGTCAACGCCATTTTCTGATTGTGGTGAGCATTAGCCTCATCAGCTTTTTGATGTCACAACTTTCAAAATTTGAGTACAATCGTACCACTGGAACCTGAGAACATGATGCACGGTGGATTTTACGCTTGCGCATGTACAGAGTGATGTATTGTTTGCTGAGACATAAACCATGTTCAGCCTAGCCCGCACATTCCCTGAAAATTTCATCGAGATCGTATAAAAACTGTATGAATTGAGCTTGCTACGTGGAACTGCGGATCGATAGACGGACACGAAACGAAATTTGCTCAGAACGCCGTAAAACGCAAAATGCGAGTGGAAATTTTGATTTTGGAGACAAAAATTTCAACTCCCGAAAGTGAAACTAAGTCAACAAGCCGGGAAGCAACATCATTTTTCAATTTAACCATTCCATCACGCTACGGAAATATTTAAACGAATCTTGATGATGAAACCAAATTATCTGTTGACCAAAAATGCAATGAAGTAGGTAGAGTTGGTAGTTTGGAATACGTAGCTCTGGATAGGGGCCTCAATCTGATAAAATTCAAATCTTATCTCGTGATAGTAGTCATCATGATTCTGTGTTTATGGTCTCTATCAGTGAGAGTATTTAGTAGGTATGAGGGAATTATTCAAAAAGGACGCCGCCTTAAAAGGTTAGAGAAATTCTGTGCGGCGACCACCCGTGTCAGCGCTGGTTGCATGTTTCCGTAGAAGAAATTACATGAACACGTTCGAACGGATCAGCCCGCCGGACCTTCTAAATTCCGTATTTATCTCCCCCCTTCAGCTGGGAGGTATCTTCTTTGTGATGGAGCCCGTCATTATAAATCCTGTTGCTGCCCGCCTTTCTCACACCTCTGCAAAGGAAATTATGCCTCGAGATGTCTTACTCAGCTCCTCGATAATTACTAGACCCGGATAGGTTGTATTTAAATATGATTTTAGCGTTCACGCCACCTGGTGGTTAGTACGACAAAAGGCTTGATGTTTGATTGACTGCCACTCGTACTGACCTACATAATCTTGCTGGCGATCGTTCTTCCTTAGCCCACTAAAGATTCCAAAACTTACTGACATTTCTAGAACAATCGGTCAGTAATCCGGTATTATTTATGTCATGACTATAACTATAACCAACGAAGGATTTATTGATAAATAAATTGTAGAATATGGTCTATTCCAGAAATTGAACAGGCGACCTTTTGAACGGGCAAAGAACAGCTTTTCAAACGTTCGCGACAAAAAAACGCTATAAATTCTTTCACTGGGGTTTATTATTGTTATAATATGGGGTTCATGATTTGAATTTCTACAAAGCTTTGGAGTGTGAGTGTTTCACAGGTGATAGAGCGATTATTGAATTTCAGGAGGCACACAAATATGAACAACTGATCAATCCGAATAGGAATTTTGGTTGAGAACAGATTTACGTGCTCCATGCATATCTCCTGAAATTCAATAATAGCTCTATCACCTGTGAAACATGCACACTCCAAAGCTTAGTACAGATTCAAATCATGAACGCAAGCCAATTGAATAATAAACCCCAGTGAAAGAATTTGCAGCGTTTTTATGGTTATCAGACTGCTTCAATCCGTGTATCGGCTACAAAGCCTTTTAGGAGTTCAGTCCAGTATCCACATTACTACATCACTACGTCACTAGGTTACTGATATCAACACAAAAACAGTAATAAACCAAAATAACGCGAATGTTGGCACCATAAATCGGAAAAAATTTCTTATCGAAAATGCCTCTTATCACATTTTTCGTGCGATTTCAAATCTGAACCCACTATTGGAAAGTGCGTTAAATTTCCTATCGTTTTAATGAAGAACCAAATTTTTTGGCGAAACGGTTCAAAACACGAATTAACGCATCATGAAAAACCGGAGTATTTTCAGTAAAAAACCACGTTGTTCTTACTTGAAAAGCAATTTTTTCCCAGAAAACTACACGGCATTTCAAATCTGGTTATATCGCTGGAAACCTTGGATTTTGGCGCATCTTTTAGCACTACAGGATAAAATTCACATGCCTTATTACAGGGACTCGTAAGCGTTTGAAGAAAGTTGAGATCTCCACGATTTGACAACGTGTCCTTTTCAAGCTGATTTTTTCACCCGTTTCGCCAGCTCAAAAAGGTTGGTTCCCCAATAGGGCGACAGGAAATTTGACGCTCTTTCCAATAGAGGGTTTAGATTTAATCGCACGAAAAATGTGGGAGATCGGAGGGATTTTCGATCAGAAATTTTCTGTAGAATTTTCTCCTGGTCTGTCACCGTCAAGAAATGTAACACCCTGTAGAATCTCAAAAATCCGATAATGACTGAAAATGGATTTGATGTTGAAGCCTACGATTCTATTATGAAACAACTGCTATTGACAACAGAATTGATTGTTCCTGATGTTTATACTGACAATATTAAACACACACACACAGAGCAAAAAATTTATTAAATACTTCCCTGTTTTCCGCTTGGAGATTTGATTACGGGTGGATTTGCACTGCTGATTTCTATCTGACTTGGTCGTTCACCGCTTCAGAACGTTTGCTTCACTTTTTTGCTACATTACCTGCATTTTCTGGAACCCGATTCACATTTCGTTGTTTTCAATGCACCTACTAGGAATAAAGATTGGTTATCACTACAAAATGCCAGTCCGGGAAGTTGAAATGCACTATTCGACTTGGGCAGAAAAAATACCAACCAGACTCTGTCTCCCCATAAATCAGGTTAACGTCGATACGAGAAAAATGTTATTAGGGCCCCTTAGAAGGAAAAGAAGGAGTGGCGGATCTTAGATTGGAACAGTATAACTACAAGGAATCAAAGCGAGACAATAAATTCGATCTGTCGAAGAATGTAGAAGAATACTAGTCGTTCCTCCGATAACTCTAGCAACGGGGGGAATAGTGGTGAGGTGTAGGTCTGGTACAAGTTGAGGAAGTTGCGGTGATATGAACGAAGGGGTAGGGCGAGGGAAGGCAATACATAAATGTGGCCAGGCGAGTGGATACAACTGACAGGTCTCCAGCCGGTTCGGCTCCCTTTTGCATCGATTCAATGTGATGGACGTCCTTCGCTGTACCGCTCAACTAGATATGAATTGAATTAGAGACATTTTCATGTTTGAAAGTGTGGTTTAACCCACCAACGCCCAAAAGTGACCTACCGATAAAATTTGGATTTTTTTATATTTTTTGTGTTGTTTAGTCTCTAATTGAAGCATTTATATAGTTTTTACTATTTCTGCTGCTGCTGATTGTTGGCTACAGGGCCTCACCCTGTAGGGTGCATTGGGCAGTAGCGCAACTAAGAGGGGTCTACTACAGGAATGGAATAATAACACAACAGTTGACTGAAAAAACTCTTTATTCGAACAGAAAATATAATGGTAATTAAAGAAATGAAAATGGAAGGTTTCTACATTTT
This sequence comes from Creontiades dilutus, assembly GCA_031894815.1. Lineage (NCBI taxonomy): Eukaryota > Metazoa > Arthropoda > Insecta > Hemiptera > Miridae > Creontiades > Creontiades dilutus. The sequence goes on from JAVIWC010001556.1 coordinate 3,513, forward strand.
AAATTGAAATATGGTGGTCATACCAACAATGGATGTGTAGACCCCCCCCCACAGTCTTTGCACATGTACATTGTGTTTTTATGGCATTTGTTACATCTCCTTTGCTTGCAGGGAATTTTTTCATGCTTTTTAGGCTCAGTTTGATTCGGCCTCTTCATTCGAGGGATTGACGACGAAATCCTCGTTTTTTTAGCCGGAATTCCATGGGTGAACAAGTACTGCTGTGCCACACCTCTCCTGAATTCACAGTATGTTATTGCCACTTTGGATGTGGCTTTATAAAGTAGCCACGCATTTTGGCAGGCAGCATCGATTCCGAATATAAATAGTGGATACCACCATTTTTTTCCTTTGAAACTGACCCTCAAAGATCCGATGTTCTCATCAAACCGATCGACGCCGCCCATGAAACGGTTGTATTGCTGAACGATATTTGGACAATCGACCGTAATTTTCTCTTTCTTTTTGTTGATGAAAACAATCCTCTCAACCTTATGGATCGGCATCACACCATGGCAGTTTGATGCCAGAGACACAATACTGTTGTCATTCCATCTCACAACACACAAATCGTCAAGGTTTTTTGAGGATATTGTGCCTCTCGCCGTCTTCTTCATTTGTGGAATCAATGCCACAGGGCATTTTTCCATGCGATTGTCTCTGATAGTACCCGTGCACCCGAAATTTTTCTGGGTCATGAGACGTATCAGAGACAACCCAGTGAAAAAACTGTCAATATATAAATTGTAGGGTCCTTTTTCGGTCGGCAGTTTGGTGAAAGTTCCACAACTACGGCAGCACCTAGCCCATATTCAGTCTGCATGGGAAGAGGGGGCGAAGCAGCTCCTTGATAAAGCTCAAAGGATATCAGGTAGCCATTCCTGGTTGCAATTGACCATATCTTGTATCCTAAGCGAATGGGTTTTCCTATGAGGTGCTGTTTGGCCCCATGACGACCATAATATGGCACATAACTATTTATAAAGATTGAATACACACACTTGATTGTATTTCACACACACCTAATAACATAAATTGTTGAGATATCTCACCTTGATCGATGACACACATACACGTGGACACAGAGAAATAGATCACATATATTCTTGATCCACCAGATGAACATGAAATGCTACAACACAAAACATTTTAAACCATCACCTAAGTTTACAGACATTCAAACACAAGAAAACAAACATTGACTATCCCCAAAACACGAAAAAATTGTGTAGAAAAATGAAATCCGGATGGAATTCATCTTAGCTGCTCGAATGACCAATGCACCCTACAGGTGATGCCCAACTTTGACGATCCCAAAACCACATAAAAACGAGTATTGACGACTAGATTGTGGTTTATCTCGTTCCCACAGAAGTATGACAATACAAAAAAAGTAGAAAATTTCAGGTTGCATACCGTTTTTTACTCATGTTTGACGAAAATCTTCAGCCGGTCGTGTTAGGCACAAAAAACGTAAACATGTTCGTACTTGAACGATTAAAACAAAGCCTGGAGGTTTCAAAAGCAACTTCTTCTTCTTCAATATTGTTCAGTATAGGGCTGAGATGGACACAAATGGTGCAACAATCGTTTCAGGCTCCAAGGGATTTTTTTATGGAGGAAGAACTGAGCGCACCCTGTAGGGTGCATTGAGCGTTGGTGGGTTAAGATGAAAACAAACGTGGTAATGCAAAAATTCAATGTTTGGAGCTGGTACACCAACAAGTCCTACCATACCCAATGAGTTCAGATGCGAATTTAAATGTGAAACATTTTCGCCATAATAATTATTTTTGAATGTTTTAAAACGTAAAAACATTGAGTACTCACAAATCAGTAATTAATGAATTAGTTAAAATAATAATCTGGTATTTTGAGATTATTGAGTTTTTTTAATTTTTTGAACGTGTTTTGATGAATGTTGATTGCATCTTTCTCCGCAATTTTCCGCACATTTAACCATTAAAACACTGCCATACAAACTCACACACTCACACAAACATGGGTGATTCTCATTTAACGGGACAATCGAGGTTTTGATTCTGACTAAAAAATGTTGTTCTCCTAAATTTATGATTTGTTTATTATACGATCAAGATGTTATTCTAATGGTATAGTGATGAACAAGCACGCATGATTTTCGTTTGTTTCCTCAAAATTCAGGATTTAAAATTTTATAGGTTAGAAGAATGGTACGAGTATATATCCATGACATGAGCTTTGTCAACCAAATAACGATAGAATTACGTAAACGATGTGTAGGTAAGGTTGAATGAGACAGACATCCGATTTCAGTTTTTCCTGACTTCGTGCTAGAACAAGTATCACATTTTAATGGTAGTATTTATTTAGTATCAAATACAGAACTTGAAAAAAAAATCAGTCAAACAGCCATGACGGCTTTTGTGTAGCCACAACAATGAAATTTAAAATCGCCACGACAATGAGAAATCAACATTAACCTTCTGCAATTAGGAGTCTAATGAACACTTATAGAAATTAAAACTTGCATTAAATAGAGTTTTTACATCTCTATCCCAAAATGAATGCTAAACGAATCAATAAGATTGATTAAGAATGATTTTCAAACCCATAGCAATGAGAAGTATAAAACGTTCACACCTATTTTACAAACGGCTAACTTCATTTTTGAGCCCCAACTGTATAGAAATGGCGGGAGCTTGGTGTTTCCTCAAAGGGTAGGGTTACCAACGCTGAAAAAACTTTGAATTGCCGAAAAATGCCCTCATTTGAGAGAGCTACGATGATTTCCTTCAAACCCATGACAATGGGACAGAAGGTTTGGGACAAACTTTGAGCACTTGATTCGTACAGACTATCTAAAAGTTAGTCCCACTTGTAAGCGCACTAACATCCAGTAACTAATTCTAAAAAAATGCTAGTTGAAATGTTTCCGGTAAAACGTATTTTTGAGCGGATAAAATTTCGGATTAAGTTCAAATTCTGACTCACGGACAGACCATGACAATGAGATCAGATGTACATTTCGATCAATTACCGGCATGCACAATGAAGAGTAGCCGAACTTTATGACAGCCATGAGTAGGCCTAGTTACCACGTAAAATCTACAAAAATAATTTTTGGAAAAAGTTGAACAGAAAATGATTTATCAATGGAGGACAGCGATCGTTCCGTAAAATAGGAATCACCCACATATCTACATAATATGAAAAAATAATAAACTCTTCGAAGTCATGTAAGAAAGACTCGTCATAGATTTCCAGAAAAAAGAAAACTGGAGATAATTCTATTTTAAAAGGTTTTCGAGGTACTGCAGAATGAATGTACATACATTAACTGAGGATAAATATTGAAAATATTATGGCAATAATTAAAAAATACCTAATTTACCGTTTTGTTTGCTCAGTAGTAGAGTTGTCGATGAAGCTCATATGAGACATTCCAGGACGTAATCTGATCAATAATGAAGTCAAAATTGGCAAGCATGGTTAACTTGTTTGATCTAACAACGAATATGATACTCGTGCATTGTACAACAGAAAGCAAGCGCTTTAGAACATTCCCTCAACACACAGACACACACAACAAAATCTTTTGCAAAATTTTACCTTCCAATTTCCCTTAGTTAGACATCGAGATAGATTTCCCGAGATTTAAAAACTCTCCATTTTCCTGCTGCATTGCACGCGTTTATAATCTGAATTGTGTTTATATTTATGAAAGCATAGAGAGGTTTATATAATCGCTTAAGGATTTATTTCAGAAAAGTAACAGGGGACAATGATAACACATGATATGCACCAAATAAATTCCTGGTGACTCATTGGTGACCTTACATATGCTGCCTTTTTATTGACCCCAGATTCGCGGATATTTCTAGCTGCTACAGAGGCAAAACAGAGCTCGTGGTTACTACGTGTTACGAGGTCGAACTGCTGTTTCATAATGTCAAGATCAGAAATTAGCAACCGTGGGGATGATGGAGTGGCCTTTTCGCTTGAACTCAGGTGGGCGAACACCCAGTTACTGCGGCGAATTCAGAGAGTGGCAGTTTGAAATTAAAGTAAATTGTTCGCTGTATGATAAGTACTGAAGTTCACACTAGATCAAGATCGGATTGGGATCTGTCCGTTGTGATTTAGAATAACACTAGTTTCTCAATTGCCTGAGATAATTGTTGTCAGATTTAGATTGTTTGAGTTGATACTCCTTAATAAGATTAGGAAAAAGATATTTCCCTTGTGGGGAAACGACAGAGCAGTAAAACATTATTGATATATCTTGTATTATTGAATTTCAGGAGGCACACAAATATGATCAACTGATCAATCCAAATAGGTATTTGGTTGAGAACCGATTTACGTGCTCTATGCATACCTCCTGAAATTCAATAATCGCTCTATCACCTGTCAAACACACACACTCCAAAGCTTAATAGAAATTCAAATCATGAATGCAAGCCAAATGAATAAAATTGAATAATAAACACCGGTGAAAGAATTTGCAGCGTTTTTTAATGGTTATCTGAATACTTCAACCCGTGTATCGGTTATGAACCCTTTTAGGAGTTCACTCCAGTATCCACATTCACTACATCACTAGGTTTCTGCGATAAAAAAAAAACAAAAAAAAAAACAAAACTGGTTGTTTACAATGTTTATTATTGCAGTAACCTAGTGATGTAGTGAATGTGGATGCAATGTTGGCAGCATAAATCGGGCCATACATCGGGAATGGTTTGAGCTACGTACCTGGGGAGGGGCTCATTCGATTCATCATGGAAAGTTCTTCAAAAAGAGTCTAAATTTAGGCCGCCTTGACTTTTTTGAGGTTTTTAGGGATTTCACAAAACTTTGACAACCCTTAAAGGGCACTTTAAATTAAGTGAGAGAACTGGCTAAAGAATTTTGGCGTTGTCGGACCAATATTGATTTTTCCTGAAAATTTCAGATTTTTTGAACCAGCCGTTTGGGAGAAATCGTGCATACGGCGTACAGCGGACGGACGGAAAAATTTTTACTGCAGATTTGGATTCTACACCCTTTGAAACGTAAACCATGAAATTTCCAGGGGGGGTTAGAATTTTTTTCCAGAGCGATTACAATGGTTTATTATTGAATAATAAACCAACATTGTAAATCTTAAAAAGTCGAAAATTTCAAAATTTGAAGTATCTTGTCACAGTTATAAAAATAATTTAAAATTTTACTCGTAACAAGGTGGTGATGGAATGGACTAGTTTCCCCTTCCAAGAAGTGAGACAATCCAGAGAATACACCTGGAATAAAAAGAGCCTCAGGAGTTTCAAGAAACGGGAAGGGGGAACTCATGTCTATCGCAATTCCGGGTCTTTAAAAAAGGGAAGAGTTGGAAGGAGGAAAATGCTTATGGGGAAAGAACGAAGGAAAGTGGCGTCAGGGTAGGTAATATTAAAGGGTGATGCGTTATCAGGCTCTGATGACATACGATTGGAATGGGGTGAAGTTATCCATTCCATTTGGGAGTGAACCGGTAAACTTTATTACGTCAGGCCAGAGAACAATCTGGTCTTAATGGGATGGTACGTTGCCCTTCCCTTGGGGAGAGCCCCACGCTACAGGTGCACCGATGTAAGACACAGGATCAACTCCCTGCCCCCAGTTCAGGTTAGATTGGTGAAGGCGGTGGTTCCCTACTCCAGGACCTGCTGTATCATCAAGAAAGAGTGAGGAAAACCCACTGCTGCCGCATCCGATAAGTCCTGCCAGATTGAATTGGGCCAGAAACAATCTAAGCCACTCTGATGAAGCAGGTTCCTTACTCCACTGCATGATGTTTCAACTTGCATGATGGGTTTGAAGGAACGAACTCGCTGAGGGCCTGAAATCCAAATCCCGACATTTGGGTAGTCTGACTTGTCCAATACTCACTACCACCAAGTCGGTAGTGTCTGCTGGAAGCAATGCCTTAACCTTATGCCTTCCTAGGGAGGTTCTTCTTAAATTGCTCATATTGAGGGGGGGGGGGAGAGAACATAAAGGCAGCCTGGCTTCAGTTTTCCAAGTTCTCCATAACGCGACGTATTTTAGGAAGGAGAGATTTGGATCTATGTCCATTCCATATTCAGGCGGGACAGTTTCAAAAAGCGGGAAGATGGGACCAATCCTTTCCCATCACAGTTTTTACAGTCAACCTTTTATTTCAAGCCCATTCATTGCCGACGGCTAAATTCCACAGTTCTCAACTGCCACAAGTCGCAAGTTGTCGAGATGCCATCCCTCACCCACCTTGTTAATGAAAACCATTCCAGCTTTCACCCGAACCGCGGGATACACTGCTCGTAAAATATCCCACTTAACGACTTATAAAATCCACCGTATGCTCTGGAAGGTGTCAGGGCGCTCGTGATGACGATCTCAGATAAAATCGCCGGACGATCGGATCCACCGTCTTGGCCGATCGGGAAGCGATCGACTCGGGCGCCTCGTTCGTGCGACTTGATTGGTTTTAGCGCATGGAACGACGATCATAGATCCTATCTCGTTTGCAGTCCTTAACCACGATGGTGGTAGATGATTTCCGCTTACCTGAATTACATATTCATCTTCTTGCTTCGGCACTCAGAATACGTAACATGTCCACAAGAAGTTTGGAAAGAAGGAAAAACGCTGCAAATTCTTTCACTGGGGTTTATTATTCAATTGGCCTGCGTTCAT
>JAVIWC010001557.1:0-10273 GCA_031894815.1 Creontiades dilutus
CATTAGCGATTCTACGATTGATTAAATTTCAACGGAGAGCGGCCACACTATCTCGAAAGCCTACACAAACGCGCGAAAAAAGAAGTTTATTATAAATCCGTCGATACACCGATTCTCGATTGTTGCCTTCGAACAAATGCTCCGGGTGTCCAGTCCAACTACGTGTTTTTTCCCCTTTCGACTAGAACATTATTTTGCTTTTAAAGATACTGTCCAACCTTCCTACGGCTTATACTATCGTCGCGAAAATGGAGAGAACAGAATTAGCAGCTGAACATCTAAACAAGTGTACCTATTTTATAGTATATATTTTTTCTTTGAAAGCCTTCAGAAAGGATTAGTGGTTATTCCACGTTGATAACGCTCTGCGTGGGAAGAAAGAGCTATCAAATTGAAAACTCCACTAATAGTTTATGGAGAGTTTTTGAAGAACATGTGCGCGGTGAGTTCTGTTTCAATTCTTTTAAATGGAGAATTAAATACCTAATGCCAAATAAGCATTGAAGAGTTAGGAACAAATTACAGGTACATTTCGGTACTTGAATATGTGGGTATCAAAACACTTGGTATTTGCAATAACATGAAGGTGATAGAATGATAACAATCACAGTTCACACCTTTTTTGAGCTTGGCAATTGGCTGATCATTTTTAGCTGGTGCCTGAGTAAAGAATTTTGATTGTGGGGGAAGCCCATCAAGTTTCTTGTTCATTTGTGTTCTTCATTTTGTTATGTAGTCTGAAATCTAGATTATTCTTCCTCTTCAGACCGATTCTACGGAAGAGGGCTGATACTAACTCCCTTTAAGTGCAGTCGTAAGAATACTAGATTAACTCTGGTTCAGTTCTCCAATACTAGTAGGTCAAACGGGACAAAAAGAAGATTGTCGATGAGATTCCAATACTCAAAGTTTTTGTTTCTCCGAACCAAAGTCTCTCCAAAATCATCGAGTCCGAGATCAACCGCTGGAATGTCTGATCTATTGAAGTGCATCAACTCGTTAGGATTTCAGAATCCCATTACCCCTCAAAATACGGAGGATGGTGTCCTGAGTTCGGGAAAAATAATAAAAAAATTCTAAGTAGCGATCTTTAGTTCGCGCAAAAGGCCTAAAGTTCTAAAAAAATGTGAAAAAACTGGAATTTTCCGAAAATTGTTTAACGATGTTGTTGGGTTTTTTTACTTTCCATTGGTGATTAAATTAAAGAACAAAGTATTTAGTTACGAAAAAAAATTTATTTTCACCCTGGTGTGTTGTTTATGGTTCGCGCAAAAGCCCTGAATTTGCCTAAAATTACGAAAAAATACAATTTTATAGACCAAATTGTTTTATAATGATTGTCTAACAAGACTGCACAGGCAATTATATTAATTTACTACTAAATTAATGAGTTATGTAGTATTACATTAAAACAAACAACAAAACGCATTGGATGAAAGTGCGTGAGATGTAAGGTGCGAGCACTTAGAGCAGCGATCAGTGAGCTAGCGTTGTGTACCGGCGTCGATATGTCGCGAGTGCAGCTTCTTGTTGTAATGCCCAAGTTGATATTACAGAAGAGAATATCCCAAGTTGTAGTAAGAGTGCAATTAAACCATGGTAGATGAGAATTAAACTTTCTGCAACTGCATTAGCTAGCGAAAAGTATGGGGTGTCGAGTAGGGCGACGGCTGCAATCGCCTCGTGTGTTTTACAGGATCTAGGTATAGTTACCAAAAAAGATTTGTCACGTGTAGTAGATGAAAATGAGGTTCTTTGAGGAAAACAAAAAGTTCGCAACAGTTCACAAAAAGAAGAACACAATACAAATGTACATGGCAGATACTTTGACGGGCGAAAAGATAAAACTTTATATCAGGAAAAGTTGGCAACAAATACTATCGAAAAGAGAAATAAGAAGAGCATATAAGTCACTTGACCCCACAAAACGGCACTGGTAACGGGATTGCCGACAGTATTTTGTCCTACCTAAAAACTAAAAATTTTGGTACTGGTAAGCTACAATGGTTCATCTGCTTGCTTCACTTTAATGAACTCCCGTTCAGACACTTATTTAAAAGCGTTGATGGTGACAGTTCAGGTCCCACAAGTTTCTCAGATAAAATCGGAAAGCAGTTGTCAAGCTGTGAAACACGTCCAGTTGTCATCTTTGTTTGTTTGGACCATTGTAGCTTATCAGTGTCAAAATTTTGAGTTTTTAGGTAGGACAAAATACCGTCGGCAATCCCGCTACCAGTACCGTTTCGTGGTGTCAAGTGACCAAAATATGTTCGACCAGGCTCTTGAACCAAACTTATGTGCTCTTCTTATTTCTTTTCGATAGTATACATACTATCGAACAAATTTGTTGCCAACTTTTCCTGATATAAAGTTTTATCTTTTCGCCCGTCAAAGTATCTGCCATGTACATTTGTATTGTGTTCTTCTTTTTGTGAACTGTTGCGAACTTTTTGTTTTCCTCAAAGAACCTCATTTTCATCTACTACACGTGACAAATCTTTTTTGGTAACTATACCTAGATCCTGTAAAACACACGAGGCGATTGCAGCCGTCGCCCTACTCGACACCCCATACTTTTCGCTAGCTAATGCAGTTGCAGAAAGTTTAATTCTCATCTACCATGGTTTAATTGCACTCTTACTACAACTTGGGATATTCTCTTCTGTAATATCAATTTGGGCATTACAACAAGAAGCTGCACTAGCGACATATCGACGCCGGTACACAACGCTAGCTCACTGCTCGCTGCTCTAAGTGCTCGCACCTTACATCTCACGCACTTTCATCCAATGCGTTTTGTTGTTTGTTTTAATGTAATACTACATAACTCATTAATTTAGCAGTAAATTAATTTAATTGCCTAGGCAGTCTTGTTAGACAATCATTATAAAACAATTTGGTCTTTAAAATTGTATTTTTTCGTAATTTTAGGCAAATTCAGGGCTTTTGCGCGAACCATAAATAACACACCCGGGTGAAAATAAATTTTTTTTTCTTAACTAAATACATTGTTCTTTAATGTAATCACTAATGGAAAGTAAAAAAACGCCAACAACATCGTTAAACAATTTTTGGAAAATTCCAGTTTTTTCACATTATTTTAGAACTTTAGGCCTTTTGCGCGAACTAAAGATCGCTACTTAGAATTTTTTTATTATTTTTCCCGAACTCAGGACACCATCCTCCGTATTTTGAGGGGTAATGGGATTCTGAAATCCAAAAATCGTATTTTTCGGCCCACCCTATTGATCCCAAATGGGTTGGACTTGATAGAAGGCAGACTGAAAGAGCCTGTACTTTCTGGTGCTGGTGATGCTGAGCAGAATGTGAGATATAATGCTGACCTAGAAAAGTACTCAAAAGCTGAAAGTGAAGTGTTGATAGCGTTGACCACCAACATGACTGAGGAAACTCTTCAAAAAGTCATGAGGTTTACAACTGCACACGAAGTTTGGCTGGAACTACATAGGTTGTATGACGGCGTATCAGAAGACAAAGCGTACGATCTTTGTTTACAGTTTTTCAATTATCAGAGATGTCCTTCTGATGATATTGTCGGGCACATGACCAAGTTGAAAAACATGTGGACTGCTCTTAAACTCGAAATTGGCAAAGATGAACAAGGAAAATGCGAAATGCCTGATCTTTTTCTGATTTGCAAAATTTTGGGAACACTTCCTGAGAGTTATTTTTCATTCAGAAGTAGTTGGATGCTGATGGCTCGCAAAGATCGAACTGTGGAAAGCCTAACAACTCAACTTTGTGCCTATGAACGAGCATTGGCTCAAAAAGATGGAGTTGAAGCGGACCAAGAAGCTCTTGCAGTACACAATACAGCTAAAGGAAAGGCATACGAACCTTTCTGCAAATATTGTCGCAAAAGAGGTCACAGAGTTCGGCAATGCTCAAAGTGGAAAGCCGATGGAAGACCACCTAAGCCTACATCTAGCCAACATAAAGAGGAAAAGTCCACTGCCCATTGTACTCTCATGGCAACAAATAGCTCTGACATATATCCTGACGCTGAGACGTGGTATGTTGATAATGGTGCTACAAATCATATCACATACAGGAGGGATTTGTTCAAATCTTTCACCCCATTTTCTTCCGGTTGCTCAGTGACAACTGCAAATGGAGATTCGGTTAAAGCACTTGGAAAGGGAGAAATAGATCTTGAAGTTGGAGTTGACGGTAAATGGTCAAGATTAACACTTAGCGAAGTATGGTATGTTCCGCAAATCAAGAAAAACCTATTTTCTGTACTCTCAGCTCATGATGGAAGAACTGACAGTTCATTTGTCTCAACTTCAGAAAGGTGCGAATTCAAAGTACCTGGGCAAAAAAAATAATAATAATAATAATTGGGCAAAGAGGAAGGAACGGAGGTCTTTTCAGATTGGTATTAAGAAACATCAAACCATCAACAGCGAAACAAGTGAACCTAGTGACTAAAGAACAGCAACTACAACTGTACCACGAAAGATTGGCACACCAAAACAAACGGCATGTAAAAGAAACTATTGAACGTGAATTTAACATTAAAGTCAACCTCGATAGTGAGCTTTGTGAGGGGTGTATTTATGGTAAAGCTCATCGTCTAAAATTTGGAACGAGAAAAAGAGCTACCTCCCCAGGAGAATTAATTCATGCTGACGTTTGTGGCCCCTTCCAAACAACGATGTCTGGCAATCGTTATTTTGTTATGTTTAAAGACGATTTTACAAGATATCGGATGGTTTATTTCATCAAACAGAAGTCTGACGTATTCCGAAAACTTGAAGATATGTTAGCTGAAGTGAAAGTTAGTGGACATGCTGTAAAGGTTCTGCTTTGTGACAACGGAGGTGAATTTGACTGTGGAAATGTTAGAAATATTCTACAGCGTCATGGAATTCAACTTCGATTAACCATGCCTTGGACACCTGAACAACATGGGTGTATAGAGCGGGAGAATCGAACCGTTGTTGAAGCCGCACGTTCACTAATGTACGCTCATGGAAAGATACCTCAAACGTTGTGGGCGGAAATGATAAATACGGCACAATACGTTTTGAATATCAGTGGACCATCCTCAGTTAGCGGAAAATCTCCTTACGAACTTTGGACAGGAAAGAAAGCATCCTTGAAACATCTACGGATCATTGGGAGTACCTGCTATGCTCACATACCCAAATCTCAAAGAAGGAAGATGGACAGGAAAGCTGTAAAGGGAATTTTAGTCGGCTATGACGGTTGGGATGGCTACCGAGTTTGGTGTCAAGAGAAGAACAAATTATTTAGATCTCGAGATGTCACATTCAAAGAGGAGCCGCTTTTAACCGTTTCACCACAAACTAATACACCACAAAACTCTAGATCTTCAATTTCAGAAGAAGAGGGAGAGAAGGGTGAACAAGGAACAACAAATGATTGTGACAAGTCTTCTGAAAAAGAGCTCCAGCAACAAGAAAATCGGTCTGAGGACGATAACGTTTCTAGAAGAGTTTTGCGTGACAGATCACAACTAAGAAAACCTGAAAGGTATCCAAAGTATGTTATGTCAGCGGAAACTATAGGAAACCAAGTTCCAGAACCATTAACTTTTGAAGAGGCAATGTGCAGTGAAGAAAAAGATGATTGGAAAAGTGCAATGGAACGTGAAATTCAATCTCTCAAAGAAAATTGTACTTGGAGTCTTCAACAATTACCAAAGGGAAAGAAAGCAATACCTTGCAAATGGGTCTACAAGGTGAAAACCAATCCAGATGGAAGCGTTGAGAAATTTAAGGCGAGGCTGGTTGTCAAAGGCTTCTCACAAAAGAAGGGTATTGACTACGAGCAAACGTTCAGCCCCGTAGCGAAGACTGGGACAGTGAGAGCACTTCTGAGTATTGCAGCAAATGAGAATATGCATTTAACTCAATTTGATGTCTCTACAGCATTTCTGTATGGGGAGCTGGATGAGGAAATTTATGTTCAGCAACCAGAAGGATATTCAGATGGAACTGATCAAGTCTGCCGTCTACATCGAAGTCTGTATGGACTAAAGCAGGCGCCAAGGTGCTGGAACAAAAGATTTGCTCATTACCTTCATAAATTAGGCTTTCATCAAAGTGATGCGGACCCATGCCTGTTCATTCGAAAGGAAGACAAGGGAATGACAGTCGTAGTTCTATTTGTAGATGATGGACTGGTAGCCACCACCAATGAAGATGAATCAAAAACATTCATTGAACAATTGAAAAACGAATTCAAAATCACAGTGAAGCCAGCATCGTACTACTTGGGGATCGAAATCGACAGAAGGAGAGATGGTTCAATCAAAATCCATCAGACTGCATACTGCAAGAAAATTCTTGAAAGATTTGGTATGGCAGAATGCAGACCCGTTCCAACTCCGATTCTGAAAGAGAGTACCACTGAAGAAACTGAACTGGAATCGAAAGATGGAGGTTCACCGTTTTCTTACAGACAAGCAGTGGGAGCATTAATGTACCTGATGATCGGTACACGCCCAGACATTGCGTACTCAGTCGGTGTTGTGAGCAGATCCTTGGAAAACCCTACGAAAAGAGACTACGAAAAAGTGAAGAGGATTTTTAGATTTTTGAAAGGCACTCAAACCTGCGGCATTATTTACAAACAGGACTTCAGGAAAGGTCAACTGTTGTGTTTCAGTGATGCAGACCACGCAGGAGATAATACAACTGGAAGATCCACAACAGGAGTTGTTTGTTTGTATTCCGGAGGTGCTGTAACTTGGCTCAGTCAAAAACAAACTGCTGTGGCGATTTCGACAACAGAAGCGGAACTCGTTGCCGCTAGTGAAGCTACCAGGGAGATTGTTTGGCTGAAACGGTTGTTCAGTAGTGTTGTTGAGTTGTCAAATATTCCAATTCTGTACGTTGACAATGAAGCAGCAATTAAATTGTCGCATAATCCCGAGCTACACAGAAGAACGAAGCACATCCAAACGAGGCACTTCTTTGTGAGAGAGCAAGTTTGTGAAAGGGAAATACTAATTGAAAAAGTAGCCACGGAATTTCAAGTAGCGGATATGATGACGAAACCACTACACAAACCGAGGCTCAAGATGATTTGCGAAAGGATAGGGCTCGATTTTCAAGAACCATAAACTTTTGAAATCAGTTGATGAGGGAAGGTATTGAAGTGCATCAACTCGTTAGACAATGTTTATGGTTACTTCATTAGTGTTACTGTTTTCAGTTAATCACATGTTGAGCTTTGTTGTTTCAAAACATCTTATAAAAATACATTCTGATTTCTGTTCTAGCTAAAACACGTCTTATTAATTAGTCAAGTCTATTATTCCAAATTTATATTCCTTCGATCACCGTGCAAGTTAAAAATACCGTATTCAGCTCAATGGAAGGGGCAACTATACCATTCCAACAACTCTCCTCACGATGTTACAAAGGAAGGCCGGGGTGTGGGGATTCTGAGCTCCGCTTCAAGTCTCATGAGGCAAATACCACGATTTTCCAGGTGGTGGTCCCATGGTCCATGGATGCCATGCAATGTTGTGTAGAAGATATTCTGAGTTTGTATCAGGCTGTGCTCTAAAGGACATTGCTGGCTTTGTCTGTGAATTCGTTGCTGGTCTGGGAGAATATGACTACCCTCAAGAGAGCGGCCTAGAGCAATCATATCACTCCCTTCTTTGGATTCCTAACCATGAGAACTAATTTTTGGAGCAATCAAAAGCTGTCTATAGATTAAGCCTAACAATTGGAAGAGGAAAAAGCAATAACAGCTTGCAAAGCCTTCCTCAATGAAGGCTATTGAATTGGTCGCCATACCTGACAATGACATGAGTACTCAAAGGGCCGACCAAATGGTTGTAGAAGAAAAGTGGGATATCTGTCGCTTCTGTGGGCCAAACTCGTCTTGTGCTACTGCGATTCGAATGCATCTGTTCGAATCAGATATGTTATCCTTGGAAGCGATGTATTCTCTCGCGACGCTCGACAATATAGGTATAATGCGGGGGAGATATCTACGTATAAGTTTATATATGCATATAAATAAGAAGCCACCTATCTAAAGTAAAACAAACTTCCGATTTGTACTACTGAATTTTCTGAATAAACAGCTTCTACAGTCTTGTATTCTACATTTTTGTCCAAGGGTTACTTAGGAGTAGGTCTCTACATGGCAGAAGTAGATCTACGTCGTGAGATTTGCATCATTCCGCGGGGGTGTCAGCCTGCACGTAGGTTGCAACCATATTCAGCTCCGACTGACTCAAGAAATGACTTCAGTGACCGAATCGGATCACTGGAAAAGAGACAAGACGGATGAGGGAGATCCAACCATATTAGAAGAAATAGGTGTTGGCAGGCTAAATATTTTGTCGTAATTTACTGCCGCCGGCAAAATGGTGACGGCATACTGAGATCAAAATATTTTTAGACCTTTCGCAATTGAATCATTGGATCAGAATTCGATAATATACGTTCAAAAGTAGTCATTAATATGTTAGAGCCGGGCAGCGTACTCCACAGGAGCGAATCTTCAATATCTTATATCTATCGTCTTTATAGAAATTTGTGCACTTTATGTGATCATTACATGATAGGAATAAGAAAACTGGAGGATCGTTAAATTAGTATTTTTTTGTTAACAGAATAGGTATTACTCAAAGAAAGTTTGTCAACTAAGAACAATAAACAATTTAAGCTTAAGTTTATGGTGAAAAAAAACTTGCATTTCAATTTAGCGTCCAATGAAATGAGGATCGCCACAGCTAATATAATTGAGTAGAATTTTGTTTTCAAGAGTTAATTTTTCCCAAGTCTTATAGTGGACAAATGGAGCGAAGTCGCAATTTAGTTGTTCTAATCGCAGATTTTAACGTCTTGTCCACATACAGTGTATTGCTTCATTCTAGCTGATATTCTATGTTTTACTTTCACCTGCTCCCCGGAGGAATAAAAGCTCGTGCGTCACGAAAAATCGCAATGGCTTTATTCTGTCCTAATCAACCTAGGAAGCTGAAATTTGAATGGTAACATGATGATGAGATTTGATGTAAATCAGGGGCTTCCCAGCGTAACATGTTTTGGTTTATTATTCAATAATAAACCATTGTAATCGCTCTGGAAAAAAAAATTCTAACATCCTTCCCCCCCCCTGAAAATTTCATGGTTTACGTTTCAAAGGGTGTAGCATCCGAATCTACAATAAACAATTTTCCGGTCGTACGTCGTACGCACGATATCTCCGAAACGGCTGGAGCAAAATATCTGAAATTTTCAGGAAAAATCCATCTTGGTCCGACGACGCCCCAATTCTTGAGCCAGCTCCCTCACTCAATTTAAAGTGCCCTTAAGGGCTGTAAAAGTTTTGTAAAATCCCTGAAAACCTCAAAACTAGTCGAATCGGCCTAAATATTTTCCTATTTGAAGAACATACGATGAGGAATCGAATGAGCCCTTCCCCACGTACGTAGGTTCCCGATTTATGGTGCCAACATTTGCGTTTTTCGTTTATTATTGTTTGTTTGTAACCTAGTGATGTCCGGCCGATAGCTTCGAGTTGTAGTGAATGTGGATACTGGAGTGATAGCCGATGTGAATACTTGTAGTGTAGTTAGTAGCCGATACACGGGTTGAAGCATTCTGATATGCATGAAACGCTGATAATATATAGGTAAATATTATTCAATATTATTACTGGGGTTTATTATTCAATATTATTACTGGGGTAAATAGGTATTCTTTCACTGGGGTTTATTATTCAATTGGCTTGCGTTCATGATTTGAATCTGTACTAAGCTTCGGAGTGTACGTGTTTTACAGGTGACTGAGCGATTATTGAATTTCAGGAGATATGCATAGACCACGTAAATCGGTTCTCATCCAAAACACCTATTTGGATTGATCAGTTGATGATATTTGTGTGCCTCCTCTACATCTGTCTTCCTTTGGCTACATCGTTTAAATTTGGATTTGGGGAAGTTTTAACGCAATACGAGTGCCAAAGGACTTGATAAATTATAGGTGTTTTTATTGTGGAGGGGTATTGAGGTTCAATAAAAAACGCTGCAAATTCTTTCACTGGGGTTTATTATTCAATTGGCTTGCGTTCATGATTTGAATTTCTACTAAGCTTTCTAGTCTGCGTATTTCATAGGATAGGGCGATTGTTGAATTCCAGGAGGCACACAAATATGATCAACTGATCAATTCAAATAGGTATTTTGGTCGAGAACAGATTCACGTGCTCCATGTATATGTCCTGAAATTCAATAATCGCCCTATCCTGTGAAAAA
>JAVIWC010001558.1:0-10413 GCA_031894815.1 Creontiades dilutus
GAACCGTCTACATCCGTCTATTAAGAACATACATACAGACAGAGGTACAGGCATACATAAAAAAAACTTTGAGTTGCATGAATGAGATATATAGGATCAGTGAATTTCATCAAAACCACATGAAACTGAAGAAATTAGGCTTTCTACAATGATTTCACGTGCGAGCCTCCGCAGCAACAACTGAAGATGCGATCGTGCTGAAACTGGTATGAGATGATAAAACCGTTCTTTCTCAAGTAATCTGCACACATGAGTGAAATCCAACCACTATAACCTAAGAAACCATGCTTGCCTAATTTTACATTCCACTTGCCCTAACAGGAGTTCCGATTTTTGAGCGATTGAATTTATATTTGACTATCTATAGCCTGACTTGTAGATTGCCTGAAAATGTCTTCAAAATCGGATAGAAACTGTCAGAAGAGAGAGGAGAGAGCGAGAGAGAGAGAGAGAGAGAGAGAGAGAGAGAGAGAGAGAGAGAGAGAGAGAGAGAGAGAGAGAGAGAGAGAGAGAGAGAGAGAGAGAGAGAGAGAGAGAGAGAGAGAGAGAGAGAGAGAGAGAGAGAGAGAGAGAGAGAGAGAGAGAGAGAGAGAGAGAGAGAGAGAGAGAGAGTGTTTCACAGGATAGGGCGATTATTGAATTTCAGGAGGCACACAAATATGATTAACTGATCAATCCAAATAGGTATTTTGGTCGAGAACAGATTCACGTGCTCCATGCATATCTCCTGAAATTCAATAATCGCCCTATCCTGTGAAACACACACACTCCAAAGCTTAGAAGAATTTCAAATCATGAACGCAAGCCGATTGAATAATAAACCCCAGTGAAAGAATTTGCAGCGTTTTTTTCATTCATTTCATTCATTCAAACGTTCCCTCGCAGCAGTGCTACCTACTGGAAAGAATTCATGAAATTGATTTAAAAAACCCCAGTGAAAGAATTTGCAGCGTTTTGCTTCTGCTACCTTATATCATTTAAACTGCGCTCCATATTTGCAGTTCCCTTTATACTACCCAAAGTCTCTCTTGATTTCATATCAGACCTACATCAAATTAAAGGAAATGGGCTCACTCCCATATTCGAGTTGAGGGCGCTTGGAACGGCCAGATGGGAAACTGCCAGTTATCAAGAAGGCGATAACAGAACTCGAAAAACGCAAATCTTGGCCGCATTAATCATGCCATAAATCGGGAATGGTTTGACCTACAGACCTGGGAAGGGCTCATTCGATTCCTCATGGAAAGTTCTACAAAACAAGTCCACATTTAGGCCGCCTTGATGTTTTTTGAGGTTTTTAGGGATTTTACAAAACTTTGACAACCCTTAAATGGCACTTCAATTTGAGTTAGAAAGCTGGCTAAAGAATTGGGGCGTTGTCGGACCAACATGGATTTTTCCTGAAAATTTCAGATGTTTTGGTCCAGCCGTTTGGGAGAAATCTTGCGTACGGCGTACGGCGGACGGACGGAAAATTTTTTATTGCAGATTTGGATTCCAGACCCTTTGAAACGTAAACCATGAAATTTTCAGGGGGGTTAGAAATTTTTTTTTCGAGAGCGATTACTATGGTTTATTATTGAATAATAAACCAAAAATTGCTGTAGAGAGATGTCCGTATAATGACTCGAATGAGCCCATCAGGACCGCCCTAACTTCATCCGTTCACTACCCCTAAGAACTAGGAATTTGACAGAAAAAAAGAACGACAGCACTAATATGAGTGTGAACGTGCTTGGGTGTGCCCAGTAAACTCGCCTAGTATCATGTGGGGATTGAATCCAAGAAAATTTTGTTTACATGAGCACCTTCAAAATCGAGTTTTTCAAGAGTTATGTGAACACACAAGTGAAGCGTATTCAGGGGTTTCATTTTTTCCCGGTAAGTTTCAGTTGATCTATACCTGGATTTATTCCTCGTTTATATACAGGGTGTCAACAAAACAGGTCTGACGTACTGAAGGGGTCGATTCTACAACTAATTTGCAACAACTTTTGCCTCTTAGCAATTTTTTTTTAGAGGCTTCGTTTTTGAGTTATTTACGATCTAAGATTTTTTTCGTGTTTTCGACCTTATCTCCTATAAATTGCTATAACTCCCTCAATTTACAAGATAATCTCAAATCTGAGTACACCGTTGGAAAAAGCAGTAAATTTCCTTTCGGATTGATGCCTCACCTTTCCCGAAAAGTGAGGTTTGAGACATAAAAAAGCTCTCTGAAAAGCTAATTTTACTTAATTTGGGAAACCTAGAGTTTTTTCAATCGGAAATTGAACTATGAGAACCAATTTTTTTTTAAGATGCAAGAACGATAAAAACTGCGCTAAGATCTCACCTTTCCAACGGTCTAGTCAATTTTGTCCTTAAAAAATTTTCCTGGGGAGGAAATTGAGTTTGAATGCTGAAAAACATGAAGCTGAAAACATGGGCAAAAGTTGTTGCAAATTAGTTGTAGAATCGACCCCTTCAGTACGTCAGACCTGTTTTGTTGACACCCTGTATACTATGTTGCACGATTACAGATATTTAGATATTAGCTTCTGATCGCGTAGAGGGAGTATTCAAGGATGATGCTCGTGGAGTTATTTAAAACGATGTCTTCTACCGTCTTTGGTACATCGAGGAGACAATGACGAGGTATGGTCAGACCTGTTTTGTTGACACCCTGTATACTATGTTGCACAATTACAGATATTTAGAATATTTAGATATTAGCTTCTGATCGTGTAGAGGGAGTATTCAAGGATGATGCTCGTGGAGTTATTTAAAACGATGTCTTCTACCGTCTTTGGTACATCGAGGAGACAATGACGAGGTATGGAGACTCAGTGATGACCTGAAGGACCCTTGTGGCTAATTTTGTTCCTAATAGATCTACCGTGTTGAAATATAATTGGGCCTCTTTTTATGACATCTTGATTGCAATTGCAATTTAAGAAGTTTAGATAATGTAAAACGGGCTACCTCCAATATAGGAACACATATCAGTGAGCTACCTAGTAGGATTATACTAACAAAACAAGACGTTAAAGTACACTAAAAATCGCATAAAACTGCTTAATATTGAAATATCCTTTTTTAAGTACATCATTAATTGAAAAAGATTATCCTCTCTGAATAACAAACTTCAAACCTTTTCGCACCGAATTGTGCTGAAGGTAAATTTTGATTGAAATTAACATTTAAAAACCTCGATAGCAAGTTGTTAACTACAGTATTACATAGAATAATTTTCCCATAAATTCCATGACCAACAATGTTCCTGCTAACACGGAGCTCAAAATTTTATGAACAGAATTAACACGAATATAGTGCATAAACTATAGTAAATTATCTAATCTGGCCTCAGGACCGGAGGTATTTGCGAGAGGTAAAATTACGCACAATTAAATAGGAGTATCCTTAAATTGTGTCAAAACACAGCTTATGCAGTTTGCATTTACCAGCTTTTCAAGTTGATGTATATGCTTGACATGATATATTTAGTAACGGAGATGTTTTGTTAGGAGTTCACGGAGAGTATGGTCGAGCGTGTTTATTCGACCTCACGATTCCAGTAAATTAAAAGCCGACCCGCGCGAGAGAACTCGTGGGGTCGTCCCCACGCAGAAGGGGGAAATCTCAAACACAACGGCAACAGAGAAACATGTGAGCT
Source organism: Creontiades dilutus (assembly GCA_031894815.1). Taxonomy (NCBI): domain Eukaryota; kingdom Metazoa; phylum Arthropoda; class Insecta; order Hemiptera; family Miridae; genus Creontiades; species Creontiades dilutus. The sequence goes on from JAVIWC010001558.1 coordinate 3,656, forward strand.
CGGGCTCACATCGTTCAAGTTCAACACGCCCCAAGAGAAGAGAATCCGCCACATACGGTATGTACATAGCTGTATGCGTTCTTAATCATACTGGCCTGAAAATTCCAAATAACTAGGGCGATAGAATTGCCTACGCAGTTTCATTTCGAATGCTTGGAGCCAAACAGAGCGCAAGTATTAATCTATGCACGATCCCATTTCTTTTGATGGAAGTTGTACGCACAGAATTGCTACTGGCCATTCGACTAAATGAACAAAATAGTGCGATGCTTGACTCTATTTCCAAACCTGTGCTTCGGCATAATTTTAAATCTAGAATGTCTTTGCTGTATTTTCAGGCCTTAGGATGCCTCCGAGAATATGATCATGGACATGGGAAAGATGAAAAACGTCTGCCAAGTGGGTGTGGCACATAGCTTCCTCGTATCCACAACATGACTGTATAGATCATTGAAAATTATTATTGACTAAAGAACTTCGTTCAATTAGGCGAAGTAAATATTGAATTAGGGTAAATTTATTGTTATGCAGCATTGAATCTTACTAAGCTTCGGAGTGTGCGTGTTTTACAGGTGATAGAGCGATTATTGAATTTCAGGAGATATGCATAGACCACGTAAATCGGTACTCATCCAAAACACCTATTTAGATTGAACAGTTGATGATATTTGTGTGCCTCCTCTACATCTGTCTACCTTTGCCTACATCGTTTAAATTTGGATTTGGGGAAGTTTTAACGCAATACGAGTGCCAAAGGACTTGATAAATTATAGATGTTTTTATTGTGGGGGGGTATTGAGGTTCAATAAAAAAACGCTGCAAACTCTTTCACTGGGGTTTATTATTCAATCGGCTTGCGTTCGTGATTTGAATTTCTACTAAGCTTTGGAGTCTGCGTGTTTCACAGGATAAGGCGATTATTGAATTTCAGGAGGCACACAAATATGATCAACTGATCAATCCAAATAAGTATTTTGGTCGAGAACAGATTCACGGCTCCATGTATATCTCCTGAAATTCAATAATCGCCCTATCCTGTGAAACACGCACACTCAAAGCTAAGTAGAAATTCAAATCAGGAACGCAAGCCGATTGAATAATAAACCCCAGTGAAAGAATTTGCAGCGTTTTTATTTTAGTGTAAATTTACATTTTCTGTTAGAACAGCACCTGCTCATTAGAAAATCATGAAGTTGTAAATTAAGTGAGTTTTTTTCAGCATTTGTGTACTGTACAGCAGAACCTTTGGGTCTTGAGGCACACGATTTGGATTCAGCACCCTCCCCAAGAACCACAGTTTTTAAAGCAATTACCTGAAGCATGAGTTTTTTTAGAACAATGTTATCAATACAGACTACTACACCAGTGAAAATTTTAGTATCAAGTTTTAGTGGCACCTAAATTTTTCACTACTCTACACAGCTCTCTGAAATACAAAACTACTTACGCTCAATTTAAAAGCAGTTTATTGTCGTACTTGAAGACAAGTGAAGCTATTTCCGATCGACCACTGTTGGCAATATTAGGTTCGTAATTTAATTAGATATTAATAACTAATAATTATGAGTATGTTTTTAATGTGTAGTTCTGAATTAATGGCTCGTTTTATTCGAACTCCTGACCTTCACACAATTTTTATAAATTATGAAGGTCAGTAATACCTATGTGCCGCATTCATAATCATAAGTGACTTATTTCAGTTTCTATTATTCTTTTAGTATTATAAGATAAATAATGGTATTTTAAAAAACGCTGCAAATTCATTCACTGGGGTTTATTATTCAATTGGCTTGCGTTCATGATTTGCATTTCTACTAAGCTTTGGAGTGTGCGTGTTTCACAGTTGATAGAGCGATTATTGAATTTCAGGAGGCACACAAATATGATCAACTATGATCAATCCAAATAGATATTTTGGTTGAGAACAGATTTACGTGCTCTATGCATATCTCCTGAAATTCAATAATCGCTCTATCACCAGTGAAACATGCACACTCCAGAGCTTGGTATAAATTTAAATCAAGAACGCAAGCCAATTGAATAATAAACTCCAGCGAAAGAATTTGCAGCGTTTCATGCTTATCAGAATGCATTCCAACCCGTGTATCGGCTACAAAGCCTTCTAGGAGTTCACTCTAGTATTCTGCCTAGGTTACTGATATCAACACAAGAACAATAATAAACCAAAATACGAGAATGTTGGCACCGTAAATCGGGCCATAGATCGGGAATGGTTTCACCTACGGACCTGGGGAGGGGCTCATTCGATTCCTCCGGGAGTGTTCTTCAAATAGAGTACACATTTAGGCCGCCTTGCATTTTTTTGAGGTTTTTAGGGATTTTACAAACAAAATCAAAAAATAAAGGGCACTTTAAATTAGGTGAGAAAGCTGGCTGTAGAATTTGGGCGTCGCCGGACCAACGTGATATTTTCCTGATTTCCTGAAAATTTCAGCTTTTTTGCATAAGCCGTTTGGGAGAAATCGTGCGTACGGCGGACGGACGGAAAAATTTGTATTGCAGATTCGGATTCTACACCCTTTGAAACGTAAAACATGAAATTTTCAGGGGGTTAGAATTTTTTTTTCAAGAGCGATTGCAATGGTTTATTATTGAATAATAAACCAAAAATGATTATACAAACGCTTATTATTATGTAGGTATATTTCAAACTGATAAGAGAGCTTCATTGAGTCAATCGGCGCGTATCGTTGAAATGGCATCGTCAGTAAGTGATGAAACTGATTGAGGGCTAACTGCCCGAACTTAATATTCCACCAAAATCATGATTGGAAATATTAAAATAAAAGAACGAATCAAGTTTGTCGATGAATCTTCCCAATATCCTTGGGAGAAAACGTCCAAATTTGGATCCGCTCAATTACGGCAAGCCTCAAATTACCCCTAGAGTGGGCTTTTAGCTCCACTCGAAGAGAAGCGCCTCCCCCTGATAAACCATCTTCAGGGTGACATTGTCAGATTTCACACAACGACGGTGGTTGATTAAAGCGTGGCAGAGGCCCGTTTAAGGCTCAGTCGAGAGAAATGCATTCGTGAAAGGGGCCAGGAGCTTTTGCATTAGTCGTATTACCCACCTCGAAACAGGTGGCAGCGAGGATTTCAAAAGCATTCCCTCCCCTTTCACGAGGATTTCACGTGGATTTCAGAATCCACTCCCTTTGTGGGATGAGGGTCTTTTGGTCCGGGAGACAAGAGTCAGCCCCTACCAGAGTTTCTGGTTTTGTGTGATCGAACTAATGGACGCAGAGGAAACGAGGAGGTACCGTTTTGAAAATTCGTTGTTTCAAAGAAAGTAACTACCTACCTAATGACAAATCTGACGAGAATATGTAACAGTCCTTACCCATTATTAATATCCTAATTTAACCATAGAACAACACAAAAATTAGTTTTTATTGCTGACTTCTTAAGAATTTCTAGTTCGATGGAAATATGCTGGGGATTCGGGTAAGTAAAGTAGAAAATTACATTTCAATTTAAGCGACACGTGTTCTGACAACAGCTTTTTGTTAAGCAAGATATAGATACCTGGTCGAGCTATTCTTTACCTAAGGGTTTCCCATTACCTTCATATCATCAGGCACTAGGGTAAAAGCACTATAAGAGGGACAAATCATTCAATTCCGCGTTCTACAAAAGTGTTCAAGAAAATAAAACTTTTAGGTAGTTATTATGAATTGTGAGTTCCCTGTGAACAGTTTGCACGTACTGGACTTACCAAAATAGTTTTTTTATTATCACAAACAATTTTTTCAAACATGCCTTTTTGCACCCAATGTTGACACATTTTTTCGAGAAAATTTTAAATGTTGACATTAGCAGTTCCTAAAGTTGACACCAATTTGAATATTGACCCTTCGCTGTTCTGAAGTTGTTACTCAATGCCTATAAATGAGCAAAAGATATTCAAAACGTGTTAAAATATGTTTTATGGTTTTTGACATTTCAGCAAAGAATACATAGTTACATTTTTAGCCTAATATAAGGTAGACCTGGTAGGTGTGGGTATAAAAACAAAACAGGTTCTATGCCCACAACAATAACTGAACTTCAGTCTGTGAAGAAGCCCGAGTCCCTGGGGAGAAACGTCGGAGGAATATTTAAAAAAAAATATAAAACTAGAAAGGCCATCATACTGTGTTCAATCATATGAACCAGTCCGACAAATCAAGAAAGAGCACAATCCTAATGTATTGATAAAATAACGTTTTCTATGCAACAAGAAAAAAACTGATGCCAACTTTAGGAACTGAATGTCAACATTTGGATCAGACGATGTCAACTTAAGGTTATACCTAACTTGAATTAAGAAATTCAAGCGTCTTGATGCACTACGAAATTATTCACATCCAAATATCCCCTTAGCAACCAAATCAACGACCTCTCCTAATGTTGACACAGGTGTCAACATTAGGACACTAAACTATTTCGTGAGACCTAATAATGACACCGAACATAACCGTGGTTTTCTATTGCAATTTAGGGTATTGTAGTACTGAAACATGTGTTTGACTTGTTGGTAACGATTTGTCGATCCCAAAATAGTTGTTGTTGTGTTTTGGAACTCGAGAGAATTACATTGTTAAAATTTCGCTCTGTTATTTCTGAATTTATTACATTTTGGGGGCCCGTCCGGGATCTAAATTTTACAAATATGCCACGCACTCGTGCTTCAACGCGCCGTGGGGGTGAAGAGGTGCCTGAAACTCCGGCTTCGTTACCATCAAGAGCACCCAGAGCCACGACGCTCACTCAGCGGGTAGCTACTCTGGAGTCTCTTTTAAATGGACTTGACCAGCAGCTGACTCGTCTTAGCCAAAGTCAACTTGTCATTCCTCAGTCATCGATTGCTCGAGAAGACGTTCGACCTGCATTGGCCCAAGTTGAGGATGAAGTGTCCAGGGTTCAGAGTCAGCTAGTGGCGCATGAGGGGACCCTTATGCTGTATGATGGCAAGCTACCATGGGAAGAGTTTTACGCTCATTTGGAGGTAACTGCAGAGGCTAATGAGTGGACTACTGAGCGAAAGGGAAAAACTGGCAAGTGCCTTGAGAGGTTCAGCGCTATCTATACTGACTGATTTGCCAGTAGAGGAGAGAACCAACTTCTCACAGCTGGTAAACGCTCTTTCAGGACGATTTGGGCTACGGAACCAGGTATTTCACTTCCTAATAGAATTGGAGTCGAAACGTCAAGGGGGAAATGAAACACTAGCAGCATTGGCCACTGAGATTGACAGGTTGGTGAGAGGAGCCTACCCAGAGGAAACAAAGTCCTATCGAGACAGGGCTGGAGTAAGGGCATTTGTTCATGCGCTCAAGGATAGTGATTTAAGCCGTGCCCTGTTACTGTCACCTCCTGTTACAGTCGCGTTCGAGATCCCGAACTATCAACACCTCGCTATCTACGCTTTCTTATCCTCGCTTGTTATCGCTCAACTGGTGAATAGGTGAGTGTCTATATATCATTGATCCTTTGCCCCCCAAATCCGCTATGCAGCAGGGAAGTGTCGGAAACCCCGTCTCTTCTCTCGATGTTCAGCCAAACAACGATTTCAAAGCCCCTCAAAACGGCACACTATACGAAACAATCAACCGTACACCACTGGAAAACCACAATCCTCAAATGGAAAACATTCATCTGTCGCTACTAATAACAGGTTTGGTGCACTTTCAGAGACAAAAAGAACGAATAACCAACCAGATAATGATAAAATTCCCCTCATGGATGTAGGAGACGAACTATTAAATTCCGATTCCACTCCTGAATCAAAAAAACTCGGCCTTTCCATTACATGTTCCTATAGCGGTAACTTCACAACGGACGAATTTATCGAATTTATTCGCTCGATTGATACTCAAGCGATTATCAAGTCGTTAGCAAAAAACGAGTATAGGATTACGCCATCTTGCCAACAACAATATCGAATATTTATTGACGCATTTTCTAATGAAACCGGCATTGAATTTCACACATACCTTCCAAAAGATAATAGGCCGCGCCGTGTCGTTCTAAGAGGTTTTCCATCGGGCTCCGATCCAAATTATATATCCGATGAAATCTTGCGTGAATACGGCATCAAATGTCGCCAAGTCTTCAACGCCAGACATACTATCGGTGACAATAAGGGCACACTTATGCCAATTTATTACATTGATGTAGAACCGAATGAAGATCTATCGGCCCTATTCCAAATTAAACACCTCGCCTACATTGCTTGCAGAATAGAGGAATATAAACCTCGAGCTGGACCAATTCATTGTAAAAATTGCCAGCAATGGAACCATGCCAAAGGACAGTGTTCGCGTACTCCAAGATGTGGGGTTTGCGCTGGTACCCACGAGACGAGCAAACATGATCCAGCTAGCAAAAACTACAAATGTGTTAACTGTAATGAGTCACATGCTTCCAGCTGGAAAGGATGTTCCCATTACCGCAAACTTGCAGGTATAACAAAAGAAACCAATAAGTACAGACCTAAAAGAAATGCACCATTTCTATATGACCAAAACTCTTTTGTACCTCTTCCAGCAACAGGACCACCCACCTCCACTTCTCTACCAACAAACAACGAACAAAAAAGAACATCGCCATCTAGACGTTACAGTGACACTTTAAAAGAACAAAAAAGTAACTTCCATTTCAATCACCAAGCGCCCGAGCTAGGAAGCATTGTTCAAGAGAAAGTCCATGCTGTAGTTAAACAGTTCGTGTCAGTAATCAGAGAAGAAATAGCA
>JAVIWC010001559.1:0-10172 GCA_031894815.1 Creontiades dilutus
GGTAGCAAGAGAAATTCTCATATATCGATTCTCGGTTCTCATATGACTACTGTCAACATCTCCTATTGTTACTATTTGTTTTCGTTCGTTGAAATAACTTGTAAGCCATTCCAATTCTAAACCCTCAACACCGTAGGATGGTAGTAACTTTATAAGCAGATCCCTGTCGATTGAATCAAATGCTTTAGCCATATCCAGCATTACAAGAATATCTCTTTTCCCCCGAGGCTGCGATCAAGAGAGGAAATAATTATTGCACAACAAGTCTCTCAAAATTGTTAATGAAACACACAAATTGACTAGCGACGAAATCGTGGAAACCCATATCATGAGAAATACAGAGTTTGTACAAGAAAAGTAGTTGTTATCGCAACTTCCCAAGGTTAAGTCTATGTTTAGTTTGAAAGACTGTTGTTTCATTTTTTAAGAATTGTACTTTGATTGGAATTCTTTATCGCGAATCCAGAGATTCATTATTCAGAGATTCACTGTAAATTTCTAAGAGAATAAGGAGTGTCCAATCTGCAACACAAGGGGAAGGGACACAGCTTTTCACTGTCCAGTTCTCCGTGGAGTGTTTTTTTTTTAAAGAAAGAATTATCCTTCTGCGATTTTTCCTTTTTGCTCCTTATTCACAAACCGTAATGAATTCGAAAGAATGTTCTTTCTTTTAGTAAATTAAATTAGGGCAGGAGTGTTTTTCTTAAAATCCTAGAAAAATGGATAAAATAAAATTTATCTTTATATCTGGAGGACAATAAATTATTGAGTAATGCTCAATATGGTTTTCGCGTGGATAGGGGAATTGACGACGCACTTTTTGAACTGGTAGATGAGCTCCATAATATTAAGAATACTGGTTTAAAAGCAGAACTTTTTACGCTGGGTCAAGCTAAAGCCTTTGATTCGGTTGATAGAAGTTTAATAATTGAAATTTTGGAAACATTTGGGATAAGGGACGGAGCGCTTTCCTGGTTTAGGAGGCGATTGATGATTGTATTAGTAATGTTGCTACCAATGAATACGGGGTAATTCAGGAAGGAATTTTTGGGCCTATTTTATTCTTGATTTATATTCATTCTTAACCCTGCATTACCGGTCTATGTGAATTTTTCCTTTTTGCGGACGACATGGCCTTTCTAGTAATCGGGAAACATTGGGAAGACGTTTTTTTTAAAGCGGATGCTAGCCTTTCTAGTTTGTCCGGTTGGATGCTAAACAATCTGCTCACATCAAATGTAAGAAAATTGGAACTGCAGACGATATGACGCAATCACAGCTACATCACAGATTCAGAATCCATACCTGCTCAGGAGGGTGCTCCTACATTCCTATTGAAAGCATTTCTATTCATTAGCATAAGTACCTGGGGGTCATCATTGATGATAAAGTTTCATGGAAGGGCCACACGATATTGCGCTGAAATTTTGAAAATGAGGAGTTCAGTATCGATTTCAATTGGGGCCCCTTGTGTGTCTATTTCTGTTCGCTAGGGCAAACTTCCATCCTGTTTGTCTTGTGTACAAAACCTCCTGAAATTAAAGGTGCTTACAGACTGGAGCTGTGATAAGAGCGAGGAAAGAGAGCGAAGAGAGCAGAGAGTTGGCCTATTCAGAGTGGAGCGATACTGCGATGGTCAGTACGATTCAGATCCTTCTCGACGATGATTATTTCTTTGCGGAAAATCCGTCATTGAGAATCTGTTATTTACTTCGGGGGCGATAAGTAGAAGGGATTCACGCAATTACTCAATCGCGACATGTTCAAGGGGAATTTCTTCATTTGTACGATGAACTCCGAAGATTCCAACAGGTTTTACGAGTATCTTCGGATGAATAGGACGTCATTCGACGTTGAAGTTGCGGTCAAATTGCATTTCAAACCCAATTTTGCCTGTTGAACGTCTTGCTGTTACCTTGAACGCAATACCTACACATTTTTACAACAGCTTCATACCGAAATGATTGTTTTATTAATAAACGTTAAATTGATAACGTGAATATTCGGTTCAATTACTTCAACATTAAAGGAGACTACTTCGATTCATACATGAATAAAACACCGTAAAGACCGTATAATTAAGTCCTATGAAGTTCTTTTAGTTCCATTTTGAGGAAAAAATGATCAATTTTTGTCCCTTGGTTCTTGAGAAAAAAGGTACTTTGAAATACAAAGTATTTCGTACTACGGTCGATACTCCCTCTGATTCTAGCGGTGGTGATTGCCATGTCTGGAAGGTCAGAGCTGACTCTGAAAAGTCAGCGATGTGTAAATCATCCACAACATCCATCAATCCCAACTTAAGTCACTTTTTTCTTCCACGAATTTGAGGCGGCCCTAATTTTTTTTGTTCCCCCTCTTCTATCCCTCATAATCCGAATTTCGAAGGCCGAGCCGCATCGGGGCGTAACGCACAACGTCATCCTTAAGCCCGAAAATAAACTGAGGTTGACGCGGTTAAGCAGGAAAACCCCCCTCGGTTGAGCGTGAAATCGAAAATGACCGCCCCGATACTTTCCTCTCAACTTTCACCGTAAAATATCCCCCTTAAGAACGGGATGGAAAAAAAATTTAGCTTTTTTTTCGCAAGGCGAATTTACACTCTGTAATCCCTTGGTAACTTTAGTAGGTCTCCGGTCGCGCCGGGGGTTGTTCATAATTAAGAAAGCGGCCTTTCCCCACGGAGATGTTGGTTTGGGGAGAGAGGTGATTGTAGTGGGAGGGGGTCGGTAGATAAGTGAGAAAATAAAATAACTGGTGAAAAGAGAGGGAAAATTAAGTCCTGGGGGGCTAAATTAACAAGACGCAGCTTGGTAGCAAAACAGAAGTTTGTAGTTAAAAGTTATCTTTCTGGTATGAGTGTATTTATTTAATTTTTTTCAAAAATTAATGATCATTTCCGGTGTGTTCCATCCGCAATTATCTTATGCCTATCTTGCCTACCTTAAGCATATTCCCAGCAGAAAACTGAAGTTGATTTCTTCATTATTTGGCTTCACGAAAAAAGTGCTTATTCTGAAATTTTCGTTGATCAATGTTTCCAGTAATAGCGATAGCTTCATTCCTTGAGAAAATTCCCTAAAAGAGTCCCTTTAAATTATAGATTTTACTAAAATTCAAATTTTTCAAATAAATTCTAATGGATTCATGAATTTTAATTTTTGGTTTATTATTCAATAATAAACCATTGTAATTGCTCTTGAAAAAAAATTGTAACCCCCCCTGAAAATTTCATGGTTTACGTTTCAAAGGGTGTTGAATCCGAATCTGCAATAAAAAAATTTCCGTCCGTCCGCCGTACGAACGATTTCTTCCAAACGGCTGAAGCAAAAAAGCTTAAAATTTCAAGAAAAATCCATGTTGGTCTGACGACGCCCCAATTCTTGAGCCAGCCCTCTCACCAAATTTAAAGTGCCCTTTAAGGGTTGTCCCTAAAAACCTCAAAAAAAGTCAAGGCGGCCTAAATTTGAACTCTTTTTGAAGAACTTTCCACGAGGAATCGAATGAGCCCCTCCCCAGGTCCGCAGGTCAAACCATTCCCGATTTATGGTGCCAACATTTGCGTTATTTTGGTTTATTATTGTTTTTGTTTTGAAAGCAGTAACCTAGTGACGTAGTGATGTAGTAATGTGGATACTGGAGTGAACTCCTAAAAGGCTTTGCAGCCGATACACTGGTTGAAGCATTCTGATAACCATTGAAAAAAACGCTGCAAATTCTTTCACTGGGGTTTGGGGAATTCACACGAGTATGTATTGCATTGATCAATCCAAGTAGGTGTTTTGGTTGAGACCAAACGTGCTCTATGCATATCTCCTGAAATTCAAATCATGAACGCAAGCCAATTGAATAATAAACCCCAGTGAAAGAATTTGCTGCGTTCTGTTTACTATTTCCAATAATTAGCCATTGTGATTGTATCGCGAAACCCATAACAGGAGTGTCATTATTTTTCATAATAACTTGACAATACTTATGATAATGATTTCCTCCAAGTGAGACGGGAAATTCCCTCCCCCCACGCCACAATACCATAGCGTATGGTAGAGGGAACGATAGCTGTATAATTGTCGTAGCTTGTTTCGATTTGAAAACTTATCGATATTCATTCGAAAGAACGGGGTTAATGCTATGCACTACACATAATTGTGTGATGATTCGCAATGCTTTTTCCCTGGAAATTCACGTAATTCTGTGGAAAGAGCGACGAGCTCAATGTGAGTGCATGTTTAGAAACTTTTGGTTATCATCTTATCACGATGGAGGAGCAGGTAGGTGGTATACGTTAAACCTGCTTGTCTCGAGAATTTATGTGTGAATTCCACCGTTTTATCCCCCTTAGCGTGAAGTTAATCTCTCGACGGCATCTATCTGTGAAATCCCGCATTACCGTTACTGACGTTAGTCACACCCGAGTTATCCCCGACCGGAGAAACAGCCTCATGTCCACCCAAGATCAAAAGAGTCAAGTCGGAAACGCTGAGAACAAATAAAATAAAAAGTTTGGTTAAAAAAACCTCGATTCTCGGGAATTTTTCCACCAGCTCAACATCAAAAGAGCACCTTGACACTTATTTCTTTGGTGTTGATACTAATTTTTCAACAGGTGACTGACGAGACCTAATTCATGGCTACTCTGTTCGAGTTGGAGGGGAGACTTGTCATTTTTGGCACTTCACCGGGTGTAGTTTTCTCCCTTGTTTTTTCTTTGATGTGGTTGGGTTGAACCGCTATAGGATTATGCGGAGGAAATAAAGAGAGAAAAAATTATGTATAGGCGCACATATTTTTATGAAACGAGAAATAGTAAAAAGGCCTCAAGAAAAGGTGGTGAAAAAAAGCTGCGTTGACAGTGGGAAGATGTGACGTTGATAAGTTGAGTGGGAATTGCCGGCTTTTTTGACCCTGGTCAAGTTTTCGGGGAGTTGAAAGGGGATGAACGAGATGTGTGGGAAGAGATGGGCAGCGGGCGAGAAAAGCGTCGACCGAGCGTGTCTAATTCGTGCGAACGGTTGTCCTCGTTTAATCAACCCCCGGCCACGTCGCGTCGCTCCTCACCCCCTGCGAGGACTCTGCCTTGCCACACACCCCTCTCTTCTCCTTGTCATGTCGGCCCCTCGGGGGCGGAGGCGTCTGGGACTTGTCAACTCCCTCTCTTCAACCTCACATTCGTCATCGGTTTGACGTGCGGCTCCCAGGGCCGGAACTCGTCGTCCCCGATACCCGAACTTATATCCTTCATGATCACAGCTCTCGAATCGTTAATCAAACTTCCGCGCGTAACAAGAAATCAATCCCAATGGTGTGAAAAGTTAACATTCCTTGAACTCCTTATAAATCCTTTTAAGGACCTCATGAACTGAACTCTGGTATTCAACACTTCGGTAATAAGCCTGTATAGTCTTATAGCAACCATTTTTTAAAATACCTCCCTCATACGTTGTCATTTTACGTTTCAAGGTGTGTTTATTCCAAATCTACTAATGCCCATCCCCCGTACAGGTCATAAAAGTTGTATGGACCAAGAATTGGTTTTAAACAAATCTGATTATTCGCGCATGGACTCCCTTTAAGATCTAGCTAGTGTTAACTTCTAGCCAGCCGAATAGCCTCACACGCATGGATGCTGTAGGCCAAAACTGCCCAAAAAAATGTGGTTTTTCGAGGTTTTTACTGTTGTATGCAAGTGAGATTTCATTTCTTGATAATTTTTCGCAGAAATCGACCGAATGAATGAAATTATTCATCCACGCAGACTTTCCGGCGTTACAAGACCGGTACGCAAATACAGGCATTGGCTAGGAAATAAAATGAACTAACCCGAAGCTGTGAAAAGAACAAAAAACAGGAGTACAACTGAAAAAATAATCCTCCTGTGAACGGATCATATTATAGCGGACGTGTTACGGAAGGTTTTTGAGCATACCTTCAACATACATTTCTGTAATGTAGCCAGAGGTTTCAATGATGTTTGGTATGTGCCACCCCCATACTATAATTCCGTGTTGAATTATGGATTGTACAAGACTTACATATACCATTTTTATGTTTGGGGGACATAACATACGTGGCGGAAACGGCGGAAACGGAGAGAATTCAACTTTATCGCTCAACCCTCCGTGGTTTTATGAAACCGTAACCCCCCCCCCCCCCAATTGTCACACCAGTTGCCCCGATCAAGAGGCAATGTACCAAATATTAAGTAGGTAACTACTAAATATTCAAGTCGCAACCGTAAGAAATATAGTAATATTAAATCGACATCTCTCGTTTTATCCTTGCGTTGCGTGATTCATGGCAACCAAACAAAGGGTGGTCGTACCCATCAACCGGGAAACGAATGCCACCGGTTGTTTTGGAAAACAGAGAAAAAACGATGATTTCAGAACTAACCCTACAAAAAAGAATTTAAACACCTTAATTGGACACTATGAGATTTTTAGGACCCCAACTCCAATTTCACCTTAGTTCATCTTAGTTTTTTTAGCATGGGAAACGCCTTGGACTACTAGCTGAAAAATATCACGCGGGGATGGGTAACGCGGAAGTGTCACACGGATGTCGGCAAGGTTCGGGTACGTTCGTGACCAGCCGAACTCAAGAATCATCTCTCCCGGTAACATCTAGCGAGTGCAAGTCCTCGCTGACGTAATTATCAGTCTACCCGAACGAGAATTATCGTTTATCGATCCATTCATGAACAATTCAGAATTTGCACTATCAAAATTCAAACATTCCAAATTACTGAATGCGGAAAATAAGAAAGCTTAAGATAGCGGGCCAAATAAGAGCAAACTGTAAGCAGCGAACAGAAAAAAAGCGCGGTTAAAGCATGTTCCATGTTTTTGAACATTTTTTTTTTTCAGTTTATTTCACAAGTTTTACTTCTGCATTAGAGACTAGGTCTTCGGATTCTTGTTTTCATGAGGACAATTTTGAATTCAATTTGAAGGACCGGATCAATCGAAAACAAAGAAGAGCGGTTAGGAGGGATTGAAAAAGCATCCTCCGGTACTCGCAATAAACCAATCCATCTGTTTGGTCACATATTTGGGAATGGGGCCCGTTACGATAAATTGGGAGAAAACCCGTAAATCGAAATGAAGAACGATATTTCCCTACAGTAAATAATTCCCAAGGCTACAAGTTGAATATTGCACCATAGCTTGCGAATTAGGGTACACATAGGTTCAATCTCCATCGAACCAATCAATCCTCCAATTAACTCGGCTAAATTACTATCGATTGACCGAGGCGGTCCGTCATCCACGGGTTCGGCGACATTAAACAAGACTGTGAATCTCAATTGTGTCGGCCGAATAAATTGTGTTGCTCCGCACACCTCGAAGATAGTGACATAAAACACCTTCCCACATCATTTCTTCATTTTGAGAAACATACGGGAACTTAAGCGCCATTGATTGAGTATTTGTGACAAATCAGCGCTACACAGGGTGAAACAAGCATGACATAAAAAAATCCTGAGATGAAATTTACAGGTAGAAAAAAAAGTCCTCCTAAACATTAGACTCTTAGCGAATTTTCATAGGAAATGAAGCTACTGCAACGGCTCTGAAAATACAAAATTTCCAAAAATGTCTTCTTCGAAATCCGTTTGGAAGCATTCTGAAATTATTCCTAGATTTTGACGCTTTGATACATGTATATTTACTTATGAGTCATTGCAGACAATAAACCTCGATAACGTTGCGATGAAAACCTCGTTCTTTCGCCTAAAAATCAAGCATTCCAGAAAGAAGGATGAGTTTGTGTGGGACACCAATTTTTGAGCGCATTCAGATAGGTAAAATTTAGAAAATTGTACTACAAAATCGCAACAAATGATAAAAAAAGGCTCAAAATCGTTAATTGAATATTTTTTAGCAGAATGTTAAAAAAAAGCTCAAATTTATTTATGCTGAAAGTTTTACCTAATTTCATTCAAAGGCGCTAAAAATTGATAAAAAGGCAGAATGAGTAAAAAAAAAAAAAAAAACAATATTTTATGTTAAATAGAGGAATATAATTTAGAAGAAGTTTTTTTCGCAATAATATTGATAATTGAAAACTTTTGGCACAAAAATTGCTCAAATTCAAACTCAATTCAACATGAATGTAATACGATAATTTCACTGAATCGAATGGTGACTCTCTCAAGCCTCCTTGATCAACAAATAAAGGATCTCCTGCTCCTGGTCGGAAGGGCCGAATCAACTTACTAATTGAAGTTTTCAGACTCGATTATCCTAAGTATAGTATTCCAAGATACTGACAAGTTAGATACAATAAGCTACGTACGTACATACCTGCGTAGTTATTGAGTCTTTTGAATATTCTAAAAGTTATTTTAATTATTTGAATATTATCAAAAAAATTGAAGATAAGCTACGACAAACATGTGGCGTTAATTACTTCAACGATTCATGGTTTCGTGATATTGCCTCAGTCTTAATTTCTCCCAGCAATATCGCGTGCTTTGAGCGATTGATGGAACTGCCTTATTTTGAAATGCAGGAGATGAATTCTAGAATCCACTCATCCACATCAGAATGGCGTTAGTGGCTAGAAGGCTGTGCTACAATAGGGCACTTGCTTTTTTAAAAATCAGTGAAAGCCGGGATGAAATGCCGAAGCTAAACTGAATCCACCGCAAGACAGTGAGAGGTCCGGAAGTCCTAGCAGTTCCAGAGGCCGACTGTTGCTTCGGCGACCGTCCGAGAGACGTCTTCGGGCGGAATCCCAATGAGAACTCTGCGGGATGTTTGGAATTGGCGGCTATATGTATCGAAAAGGACAGCGAAAGGGGGGAACAAGTTGGGATCTCTGATCCAGAAGGGGGATCAACACGACATTGTATTTCCCTCACGTAGCCGAAGGTGAGCCTCGCCTCTCTAATGGCGAGATATCCCCCCACCGCTGCCGCCACCAATCCCAGGATTCAATCCCTGCGACTCCCCAACACAAATGACGTTCCTTCATCCGAAGCCGTCTGCTTCTCCTGAATACTCTTTCCCGGCTCCTACTTGGAAGGTTTCGATTCCGCCCTTTCAATTCTGCGGTAATACCCCCGATGTGGGGAGGACCTTAACTGAGGCCGCCGCTTTGCCACCTTTCCCAGGTTTCTCTTAACATATTCCATTATACCCGCTGAGAGGGAGTTATACAGCTTCTGGGATTACCCTCTACTTGTGAACCCTGCTCGGGTTGGTCGTTTCCACGACGGTGTTTTCATCTCATAATGTGCGGGAACGCTGCATTCACAATATCAAACCAAATGTTATGTTAGCATACAGAAAGTTATACGCATTTTTTGACTTACGCCAACCCCACAACACAAAATCTTGCAAGGGAAAGAGTTTTCACAGTTCATTTATATTCCTTGGTAAAGTTTAGTTATTTAAATTTATATTAAATTTATTATTTATTATTTATTTTTATTATATTATTATTATTTATTTATTATTTATTATATTATTTATTATTTATAGTTATTAAATTTATATTTAGGCCAGTCATTTAAAACATCAAACATTGCAAAAAGTACTGTAAACTTCCTTTTTTAATATGTTGTTAGGGTTCACCCAGATAGTACGAATCTAGATTTGCAGGCCTGAAAACCGCGAGTGACGGGAGTTACAGCCGAAAAACCACGAAATTTTCGCACTGTTTTCAGTTTTTCGCAAAAAAGTCACCAAAGGAGCTTTTTGATGAGAAAAGACTCTTATCCTTTGTTAAACTAGATAAAATTTGCTACAATTTGAGATGTAATTGGACTCTGTAGCTCCATTAGTTCCAGAGATACAGCTCTGCAAATATTGACAAATTTTTCCAAAAAGTGAAAATTTTAACTTTTGGTCTATTTTTGACCGATATATTAGTGTAAAAAGTCATTCTACAGTAAACTTGTGAGGAATGAAGTTGTAGGAAATTTAATTACCTTCATTTTAAGACCATCAGGGGACCTGTATCTATCATAGATTTTTTTTAACTTACAGAAAACCAAAATAAGTAGAAACGCGGTTCAAGGAAAAGTTGAATAAATGTTGAGTTATTTGTGTAAAACTATGTAACTAAGAATGGACTGAAACATTTTGCATACATTAAACATATTTAACTTAACATTTAAATTGACAGTAGGTCATAAAATGAAATAAATTATAAATAACTAATAC
>JAVIWC010001560.1:0-10202 GCA_031894815.1 Creontiades dilutus
ATTTAGAAAAAACCATAAAATTAAAAAAATATACATTTACTTCTTTCAACAGTTCTGAAAACTTTTTAAACTGGAGGAAAACACTCCTTTGCCACTCACAGCCTCATAATAATGGAAAAATCACATTTTCTCAGATTAACTATATTTGAAAAATTTGAACTACATTCGAAAAAAAAGAATAAAAACTAGAAAATCTGACGTAATTCTTCGTCAGTTAACACACGTCGTTTCGTCATGGTACTCGAAAAAAAAAACAGTTCTGGATAGAACGAATAAAAGAAAACAACGAAAGATTACCTGAGAGAACAAGCAAAACAACAGTATAAAGGGGCGGTCAAACTGGCTTGATAACAGGGGAAATCACAGTGGTAATGCTCGCTAGTGCGTTCTTCCGAACAGGCAGGACAACTAACAATATTCTGAAGTGCACGGGATCGCCACCTAGTGCGATATGAGAAAAATAAAAGCTTTCGAAGATCGTCGGAAGAATGCAACTGCACTCCGAGATAACTCTGGGTTAGATCGGGTGACTCAAGACTCACACCCCGAGATATCTCGGGCGTAGGAGTCAAAGGGTTAAGACTGTAGTAATATAATCATGTGAATACAAAGAGTTTTGTCATAAAATTGTGAGCAATCATAAAAATTGCGTAATATCATTTGATATTGCTGATATCGATATTTTGTTGCGATATTATCGGTGTATCGATGTTGGTGGTTAATATCGTTATCGATATTAATATTCGAAGACCCTCGATATCGAACAACCCTACTTACGATTGATCCATTTTCCAGATGTCGCTCTCTTCGACGAATTCAACGCCAGAGACCGTCATCAAACTCCTGCCTCTAGACAAACCGAGGGGCATCGCCGTTGACGATGCGACTCCCGATTGTACTGGACGAATTGGAACAATCAGCATCCTTCCATACAGAGATCCTTCACCAACGGCCGTCTAATGGAGGCCATCATCACCACGGATATCCGCATGCCGAACGCCATAGCTCTGGACGACCTGTCGCAAAAACTGTTCTGGGCCGACGCGAGGTTGGACAAGATCGAACGGTGCGAACTCGACGGCACCGATCGAGTGGTATGTTGTCAATCAATCAATTTATTTGCATAAAATCAATAAATTGATAGGAGCTGTGATACATGCAAATGGTGGCCCACTTGAGAGTGGAAATCCAGCTAGAAGTGAGTTCTACGACTAATTTGTGACAAAAAGTGCGTCTTAGAAATGATTCTGTAGAATGAATGAATGAATGAATGAATGAATAATGTATTTCCGTCTCATATTTACATTTATAAAAAAATTAAATCATGATCTGTCATGAAACTAAACCCCCCTGAAAATAGACGTTTCAGATGGTGTAGAATCCGTGCCAAGGAAATTTTGCGTCCGTACGTGCACGCACGTTATTATAATTGCAAAAAGGTACTCAATTTATCTACAATCCATGTTTTCATGAGCAATTCTACTCATTAATTGTATGCCAGTTACCTACTATTAAAAGAAAAACAGAATATGATAATGAGGAATAATGTGTAGTTAAAATTCTCATTAAATGATCATTAAACACTGGGGTTTAATACTGGAATTTCATTCATTTGATCCGCATTCATGATTTTAAGTGGCTATGCTACGAGGTACGTTTCATAGGCGATAGACGATTATTTTTGTATACAGTAAATCTGCTGACGGAACTAGGATTGATCAGTTGATCATAGTTTCACCCAAGTTCAATAATCGCTCCGCGAGAAACATGAATGGCAAGGTTGATAGAAATGGCGAGATTAGATTTTAGGGAAAAAATCGGTCATATGGGATGGGTACCGGTTTTTTTATCACCTGTAAAGTCTCATTCTCTTACGTGAACTTTTGTTAAAAAAAGTTCGAAACCTCGTTCCAACAGTATCTCATATTTCGGGATTTCATTGGAAATATAACAGAGCGTGCTTTATGAAAAGTTGGTTTTTTCTAAGGGTTATTCACAATTTTCACCGTTTTCTAAGTTATTCTGGAGTAATTCGTTTTTGACTTTCCATCGTAAAAAACAAAGCCATAATTCCTCAAAATTTTCCAAATCAAAGTTCGATAGCATCTGAGGATCACCGTTAAAAAACAATGGAAAACCCATTACTGATCGACATTTTGGTTTCATTAATCAATAAGAAACCTTTATTTTACAACCTGAGAAAATGAAATGCAATAGCCCCTCCTATAGCTAAAACCATTCGCGATTTACGTTTCAAATTATTAATAATTAGTCATACTTAGGTGTAGAATTCCAAATCTAAAAAAAATCAATCAAACATTCAAATGAAATTTTTCGATTGGTCCGAACAACGCCAGTACAGAACCTTCTTAATGGATCACCTGGTCCTTGAGGTTTTTCACTTAAGGGTTAAAAGTCAAAGTTTTGAAAAATCCTCACGTTAAACCTCGCAAAAAACCCATGGCCTAAATATGGACTCTTTTTGAAGAACTTTCCACGAGGAATCGAATGAGCCCCTCCCAGGTCCGTACTCTAACCATTCCCGATGTATGGCATGATCTTATGCTGCAAATTCTTTCGACGGGAAGGGTTTTCTCGGTAGGAGGCAAGTTCTGTGCATTTTTGCACGTGAATGGTGACGATACATGCGTAAATGAACAAATTTCTGTCATTATTCCTCAAAAATCGAGTCAAATCAAAGAACGGATAGCATCTTCTGAATCAGCGTTAAAAAACAATGGAAAATGCTTATCATGAGCCACACTTTACAGTTCGCCATCATCCACTAGAGAGAAAGAGCGAGAGAAAGCATGCTTTTATTTTACAACAAACTATTACAAAAGTTTCCAGGAGCTATGCAATAGCCTTGTTCCTATATAAGGAACGTCAGGCGATTTCGCGCCTTCAAATTATTAATAATTAGTCATACTTAGTTAGTTAACAAGAATTCTACGTTGTATAGATATAAAAATAAATAACAATCAAACATTCAAATGAGGACATACTCTTCGATTGTACCTTAAGGGCCATGCTACAGTACAGAACCTTACCAATAATGGATCAGCCTTCCTCAACAACTGCTCAAAACAATTTCTCGTTAGTACGCCGGCATTGAAACATTTTTTCCTCACGTTAATCATCGCAGAGCACTTGCATACAAAACAGAGTTGAGATGTAATCATTACTTTGAGTAATGAATAATTTTCCGATCACTTTCATTGTAATGACGTGTATTTGGCTAGCAACAATTTCAGTAAAAAGGAGATTGAAAATCCGAAGTTTTGGGGTTGAAATTACTCCAGAAGTAATCGCGATTACCATTCCAATTACTGTAATGGTAATCGTTAAAACGATTACTTTTTCCGATTACAAGTAATGGTCCAATGAAAATCGAACCACCTCGAGCTTTTGGCATATCAATTTATACTTTTCACAGATCCCAACTAACCCAACATTCCACCCCATATAATGATCAATAAATGTTTTTTCTCATGGTAATCGAAATACCGATTACTTTTAATTAATTCGAGTTTAATTAATTCCTTACAAAAAAACAAGTCGATTTAGAAGGAAAACACTTTTTACAGAAAATAACGAAAAATAAAAATTTTGCAGGAGAATTCACCAGGATATGTCATAACCCTATATTTGAAAAATTTCAACTTACGGATTTTTACACTTTTACAATCGATGTATAATGCATAGCAAGTGAAGCGAAGAGCAAGTGTTAAATATATGACATCTGTATCGTACGATATTAAATAGATAACATTGTTTCATCTATCACTGTGGCATCAAATTTGCATTCTACCAATGGAGTAATCGGATTAAAAAAAGTAATCGAATTACCAGTACTCCATTCCGATTACTGTAATGGTAATCGGAATGACGATTACTTTTTCCGATTACAAGTAATCGTAATCGGTTTTTCGATTACCATTACTTGTAATCGGAAAAAGGAATCGTTTTTTCGATTACCATTACAGTAATTGGAATGGTAATCGCGATTACCTGTCTTCAAAAGTAATTGGAATTTGTAATGGGTAATCGAATTACTTTTCTAACAACTCTGATACAAAATGGTATGCATCCTCTATTTCACCAGAGCTTCACTTTTTAGCGGACGGCTCTGACCCTCCATAATGCCGGTACTTTAGAACCATAAGATCTCTCCCCGCAGCTTTATAATCCACCTACAAGCAATGAAATTCTTTATCTGTCCGTTTTAAGGAAGGAGCGTTCACGGATACTATTTTATCGCTATATACATAGCCCCAGACATCATCTGTTTGACAATTTTGGGGTTAGGCAACTTTGCGTGCTCGCTGAACTGGTTGCACGCAACCAAAGTACTTGGTTGGGGAATTAAATTTTCATGAATTTTTGGGTAGTTCCCATTTAACTTGCTGGGGTGAGCAAATTTGTTCAAAACTCTATACTCCGGGTAATGTTTAATAAGCCATCTAGGTGTCATTCATCTAAATTGTATGGAAGAATGGGAGTGGCGAAGATTAAGGAGATGTTTCTAAAGGAATGCTGTTTGCACGTCTTTAGGACGGGGATTGATGAATGTAATTTTTCACTATTAGATTCAACAAGAACTGCAAACAGGTCAAATATTAGATTACCTAAGATTAATCTAGAGGTTTATCGGCGTAGCTCTTATGTTGTGGCATTGTCTTTTTTTTATAATAATTATATTGATATTCGTAGTTTCAAAAAGTATGAGCATTTTAAGAAATTTATTTGTAGTAAAACAGTATAATTTTGTTAGTTATTGTTTGGCGCTTAGTGGTGTCGTGGATTATTATTATTATTATTATTTTTTTTTTTTTTTTTTTTTTTAGTGTCATTTTTTAAAATAATTTCTTAGATATTCTTGGTGGCTGATTTGTGGCAACTCCGCAGGGGGACACAAGTTCTTTGAACTTAGGCCTCTGCGGGCACACGAAGGTACTTTGTTTACTTTTGATCTTGTAATATTTTTGTGCCAATAAATGAATAAATAAAAGTCATATCGATGGTGGTGCCTTTTAATGTTGTTGACTTATTAACGTCTGATGCACAATCGAGATTGAACGTGGCTCATTACATATCGGTATAGACTCGAAATGTACCGACATCCTCCGATTTTGTTCAAACTTGGTGTAGTTGCTTCCTTTAACGAAAAAAAGGCCTCCCAGGTCACCTCCTCCAAAAATGAACGGTTGATATTTTGACGATTTTTTTCGATTTGTCATGACCTAAACATGGTTTTTTTTACTATATCTTCGGTTTTAAATCAAATTGAACGTGCGAGGTCTGATTTTCTTCGTGATAAAGTAAAAAACGCAACGGACCCTGCAGAAAGCCCGGTATGAGCGTCCATTTTGTTTGTCGTGCGGATAAAGTCCGCAAATCTTGAAAATGAGATTTTGAAAAAGTCGCTCAGTAGAATTAGGCGTTCGAGGTATTAAAATGGTTGAGAGAGAGAGAGAGAGAGAGAGAGAGAGAGAGAGAGAGAGAGAGAGAGAGAGAGAGAGAGAGAGAGATTTATTCAAGAAATTAACAAATTAAAATACATTTGAAGGTAAATACATATTGAATAGAATAGCTCGTCTAAAGGCAAAGCCTGTGGCGACGAGCTAGAGTCACACCGAATATTGACTTTAAACATATAATTATATCATAAATTACAAGAAAAGACCGGAATAAACTGTATCTAACTTACCTAATAAAACATCTCAAACATGTAAATGACGAAGCAAAGATAAATTCGGAAAAAAAAACAACAGAAAACAAAAAAAATATTAAGTGATTTACTTAGAGTTAAAAAGATAGAATAATTGGATTTTATTTTTTAGATTTACAAACTTTAGTGAAAATTATTGAAGGTAAATACTTTTTAATATATTGACCGCTTCATCAGGACCGCTTCCACTTTTCCATAGCTTCAACCGTTTACGAGCTATGAGCAAAACAAAGTTTGCCCATTTACTTGTTTCTTCTGAAAGCGGCTTCCCAAAGTACATCAGTTCATTTTCTTGCACCAGT
The DNA here is from genome assembly GCA_031894815.1 of Creontiades dilutus. Lineage (NCBI taxonomy): Eukaryota > Metazoa > Arthropoda > Insecta > Hemiptera > Miridae > Creontiades > Creontiades dilutus. The sequence continues at coordinate 6,034 of JAVIWC010001560.1, forward strand.
GCGAAAGTAATTATGAAAAGAAAGCTGTGGTTGTTGATGGAGGAAGAAGATGAGTTTTTTCACAATTAATAACAGAATATTGGTATTTATTTATTCAGCGAAAAAAAAAAAAAAACAATAAACACAATGAATCACATTTATAGATTCTCGAAAAAAATTAAAATATCAGCACCAAATAAAAATATATCACACTTTCGGTATAAACAACAAATAAGTATAATTTCCATGTAAAGCGATCAAAAGAAAAACATTAACTCCAATTTCACCCACCATGAGAATAAGTACGAGGACTCGTGCCCATCTCATACCTGCTTTACTTAATTTACAAAACAAAAAAATAACATTAAAGGGGAATTAATTTAAATTAAACGAAAGTCCAGGTCAAAACATTAAAAAAGAAGACATTCCGAGGTACGTCAATTTGTTGATTGTTGAATGAGTCTATATGTAGAAATGAAGTCATGTATATTTAATACTCTCTTCAACATTCTGTAATAATTTTTTTAAAGACCCGAAAGAACTTAAATTGATTCTGTTATTAAAAAAGGAAATTCAAAGCCCTGTTATAAGACAAAATTTAAAAAAAAAACTCTGTATTACTTTTCGGTTGTTTAACATTAGTTGAAATCTGATGTTAGAATCAGCACACGATTCTAGAAGAAATATTTGGTCCACTTTAAAAACATCAAAATCCTTATATGATGAAGTGGCATATCTCACAGGTTTGTTGGAAATAATTCTAATTACGGTATTCTATAACCTATGTATAACCTGCAGACAACGCAAACGAGATTTATACGCACTACCCCAGATTAAAATCCCATATTTTAATGAAAATAGATATTTCGCATTAATTTCATAGATAAGAAACCCCTAACAATTTAAAAAAACATACCACAGCTTATGCAACTTCGTAACTACATATTTAATATGAAACTTGAACTTGAGATGTTCATCAAAATAAATTCCTAAATATTTACTGTTATCACAGAACGGAATCTCAACACATAGGCAATTAATTATTGAGCGCCCCAATGTTCAAAAATTGAAAACAGGAAGGTTTTTTTCTCTTTATTGGTGCAGTTTCACCTCGACACTCCTATTTGATTTATGATGTGTTGATTGTGATATAATTTACCGTATTGTTTGTTAATGACAGATTCTGGATCAAGATAACAAACGCTGCATGAAACCGCAGACGGACTTGAAGTCCTGCAACGACGACGAATTCTCATGCGAAAGCCGAGGGTGAGTTTTGTTGTGATATTTCAGGCGCCACAGGGGTCACGACCCCCACCAGAATCGCCCAAAATTCGAAAAGCAAAGCTGAGCTCAAAAAAAGACCGGAACAAATCAAGTTTTTGTGAAATCAAAAACCAGAAAAAAATTAAACGGCCAAAAACAACTAACCCTATTAGCTAAAACGATTTGTATTGTGCGTTTGGTTACTTTGCTATTTTTTGTTATTGTTTATATTGGTCAACCTTGTGACCCCCCCTCCCCGGAAAAAAAATTCTGGATCCGTCCCTGTGATATTTGGTTTTTGTTGAGCTCAGTGAACCAAATCTGGACTTGCTTGTAGAACAATATGGGCTCCCCGTATAGGGTGTAAGCAAAACGGCTTTGCACACACGTCAGAAGTCCTAGAAACTGCAGGATGCTGACTCAGCAGATGTTTGCTGAACGAGTCAGCAGTGAGGTCATGGTCGTAGTGTGAGTGAGGAAATGAACGATCCTACCGTTGTATTTTCTGCATCTTGGAACAAGAAGGGATGAAATCAGTAATTACCGATTGTGCTAACTGTTGGAGAGAGAGGGAGAGGCAGTTAGTAAGAGAGATTGATAGAGAGAGAGAGGAGAGGGAGTTAGAGAGGGAGAGGAATGTAGAGGTATAGGGAGTCAATTGGCACGTGTGCATTTGGAACCCGTTCAAAAATTGATGTCGAACGATTATGGACTCATGTTAAGCAAGAAAAGCGAGTAAAATAGTGCAAGAAAAACTCTGGTAGAATTGTAAATATTGAGAGTATCGAACATGGAACACTGACGGATTATTATTTTCAATAATAAGCCTTTGTAATAAACAATAAGGGGAGAGAGAGACGATGTGAAGAGGAGTGAATTTAAAATGCAGGAAGGGCACTTTCTTTCACACCTCTCGCCCTCCATCTAAAGTGGGTATTAGAATCTTACAAAATACAGGCATTGGATGGACTTACCGGTGTTTGCTTTACAAGTTCTGTTGTCGCTACGTAGGGTGTAGTTGGGATGACATCCGCAAATGAAAGAGAGAAGAAAACAAAACTAGGAAAACGTATTAGTTGAGAAGACGAATACAACGAATGTTTGAGTTTTAGACGAGAGGTTAGTGACAAGGGTTTGACCATGTGACAATAATTAGAAAATAACAAAAAACTTATTATAATGATAGAATGAGTCCTCCCAGGCTTAGGGCGGGCAAGCCATTCCCGATGTTTGCTTTTATTTAGAGACTACTGCCACAAGTATAGGAACGTAGAATACGCTTTAGCCTCGATTGAACGCTGAACGTTCAACGATGATCGTCGAACGTTCATTGTCGAACCGAAGGACGATTCGCGAACGACTGAAACTCCGATTTACATAAATAAAATGACTCATTTCTCTGGTTTGTCGCAACTACTACACATGGATGTAAATATTCTTATGTTTATTGGTCTCGCGTCACCGTTTTCGTTCCTGGATACCATACCCTTTTCCGTTCCACTCCCGGGTGACACTTTTCGGCTAGTTAGTCCATGGCTAAAGCTTATTCTACGTTAAAAAGTTTGCTGTACGATTTGAAAGGTTTAATATTGAAAAGTGGTGGTGGGAGGGCCTTGTAAACCCATCTCAATCGGTTTTTAAATCCTCTACCTCTCTTATCTCTTCAAGTGACTCGTATGCGGCTCCTCTTGTTATCGCGCTTAAAAGCGGTTCAAACTCTGAAGCAATCCCAATTGAATTTCATATCCCTTTCATACCTCGAAGAATAGTCTTTCAACTAATAGGTGAAATCTTCGGAAGTTACCTATCGATTAGTTCAATGCATCGATATGCTACCTTCTGACAATATCAATAATAAATTAATGTGTTAATATATTACTAATTTTATAATTTACTCTCATAATTTGTATCATCTTGATGAATTTAATTCAATGGTTTGATTCGTTGTAATTAGCTAGTCCCTTTATCAGTGATAACGAATATTTCGTTCTGTTTGACAGGTGCATTCCTTATCACCTCACTTGCGACGGCGTTCACCACTGCATGGACAAATCCGACGAGTCCGTCAACTATTGCGCCACAAGGTACGAGCAGAAATTGGTCGATATGTATCACTCTCTTTAATCTACAATCAACTCTCTTGGTTGTTATTCGCATCCGAGTTCCTACTGTTGTATTTTTGAGAAGATTAAGTGTAATGTTGAAATAGTGTTGGAATTATCTATGATAATTAACACTTATTTCTCCCCCAAAAACCTGATTTACTATATCAATAATTTAAACTTGAAAATAGAAATTAATAGTGAATTGGGTATTTTTAATGGATAACAAATCGGATTGGAGTTTAAATAGATTTATTGAATCTGATATAGGTCCGATATGAAATCAAGAGAGAATTTGGGTTATGTTAACCCTTATCTTGGCAGAAAACCAATTTAAATATTTTTTCTTAATGTGAGAAAACATCTCTAGAACACGGGAAAAATTTGTTGTGTTGATTAACTTTGATTAATCTCCATTTTAATGATTGATCCATCGGTGGATCATTGCCAAGTTAGGTGCATATCGATTTTGTAATTCAACTACTGGAATATCTTAGTTTTACGATGGAACGGAGAGGTCAAAAAAGGAACAAACATTTCATAGTAACATTTTAACATTCATTCATTACATTATGACTATATAGAATGAGTGGTTATTACATTCAGATATTTAGTGTTTTTCGAAACCGATCAATTTGGCTTCCATCATAAACATTGCTTGATAAATAGTACTAAATACAATTGAAAAAAGCAAAGACGATTGTGGAGGTTGAAAGAGTTGACAGATTCTCATGCGAAGAGAGCGATGACGGTTTGGAATGCACTCTAGCGGGATTTCCACCAGCTGTCATCGCCAATTCCTTGTGAATAGTATCGTTTTTC
>JAVIWC010001561.1:0-10040 GCA_031894815.1 Creontiades dilutus
CTAAGGGGTTTTTCTGGGTGCTGAACACGAATCTGAAGTCCGTTTTTCGATAAAACGCTTCCTTCATGGTTATTTTCGCGTTTTTTCATCAAAATTGCTCAAAAATTAACTCTGTTTAATCGCTTTCAAACCTACTCTCTAAGGGGTTTTCGGGGTGCTGAACACGAATCTGAAGTCCTTTTTCGATAAAACGCTTCCTTCATGGTTATTTTCGCGTTTTTTCATCAAAATTGCTCAGCTTTCAAACCTACGCTCTAAGGGTTTTTCGGGGTGCTGAACACGAATCTGAAGTCCTTTTTCGATAAAACGCTTCCTTAATGGTTATTTTCGCGTTTTTTCATCAAAATTGCTCAAAATAAAACTCTGTTTAATCGCTTTCAAACCTACACTCTAAGGGGTTTTTCGGGGTGCTGAACACGAATCTGAAGTCCTTTTTTCGATAAAACGCTTCCTTCATGGTTATTTTCGCGTTTTTTCATCAAAATTGCTCAAAAATTATCTCTGTTTAATCCCTTTCAAACCTACTCGCTAAGGGGTTTTTCGGGGTGTTGAACACGAATCTGAAGTCCTTTTTCCGATAAAACGCTTCCTTCATGGTTATTTTCGCGTTTTTTTCATCAAAATTGCTCAAAAATTATCTCTGTTTAATCGCTTTCAAACCTACTCTCTAAGGGGTTTTTCGGGCATGCTGAACACGAATCTGAAGTCCTTTTTTCGATAAAACGCTTCCTTCATGGTTATTTTCGCGTTTTTTCATCACAATTGCTCAGAAATAAACTCTGTTTAATCGCTTTCAAACCTACTCTCTAAGGGGTTTTTCGGGGTGCTGAACACGAATCTGAAGTCCTTTTTTCGATAAAACGCTTCCTTCATGGTTATTTCTCGCGATTTTTCATCAAAATTGCTCAAAAATAAACTCTGTTTAATCGATTTCAAACCTACTCTCTAAGGGGTTTTTCGGGGTGCTGAACACGAATCTGAAGTCCTTTTTTTCGATAAAACGCTTCCTTCATGGTTATTTTCGCGTTTTTTCATCAAAATTGCTCAAAATAAACTCTGTTTAATCGCTTTCAAACCTACTTTCTAAGGGGTTTTTCGGGGTGCTGAACACGAATCTGAAGTCCGTTTTTCGATAAAACGCTTTCTTCATGGTTATTTTCGCGATTTTTCATCAAAATTGCTCTAAAAGTATCTCTGTTTAATCCCTTTCAAACCTACTTTCTAAGGGGTTTTTCGGGGTGCTGAACACGAATCTGAAGCCCGTTTTTCGATAAAACGCTTCCTTCATGGTTATTTTCGCGTTTTTTTCATCAAAATTGCTCAAAAATTATCTCCGTTTAATCCTTTTCAAACCTACTCTCTAAGGGGTTTTTCAGGTGAAGAACACGAATCTGAAGTCCGTTTTTCGATAAAACGCTTCCTTCATGGTTATTTTCGCGATTTTTCATCAAAATTGCTCAAAAATAAACTCTGTTTAATCCCTTTCAAACCTACTCTCTAAGGGGGTTTTCGGGGTGCTGAACACGAATCTGAAGTCCTTTTTCCGATAAAACGCTTCCTTCATGGTTATTTTCGCGTTTTTTCATCAAAATTGCTCAAAAATAAACTCTGTTTAATCGCTTTCAAACCTACTCTCTAAGGGGTTTTTCGGGGTGCTGAACACGAATCTGAAGTCCCTTTTCCGATAAAACGCTTCCTTCATGGTTATTTTCGCGTTTTTTTCATCAAAATTGCTCAAAAATAAACTCTGTTTAATCGCTTTCAAACCTACGCTCTAAGGGGTTTTTCGGGGTGCTGAACACGAATCTGAAGTCCTTTTTTCGATAAAACGCTTCCTTCATGGTTATTTTCGCGTTTTTTCATCAAAATTGCTCAAAAATAAACTCTGTTTAATCGCTTTCAAACCTACTCTCTAAGGGGTTTTTCGGGGTGCTGAACACGAATCTGAAGTCCTTTTTTCGATAAAACGCTTCCTTCATGGTTATTTTCGCGTTTTTTCATCAAAATTGCTCAAAAATAAACTCTGTTTAATCGCTTTCAAACCTACTCTCTAAGGGGTTTTTCGGGGTGCTGAACACGAATCTGAAGTCCTTTTTTCGATAAAACGCTTCCTTCATGGTTATTTTCGCGTTTTTTCATCAAAATTGCTCAAAAATAAACTCTGTTTAATCGCTTTCAAACCTACTCTCTAAGGGGTTTTTCGGGGTGCTGAACACGAATCTGAAGTCCTTTTTTCGATAAAACGCTTCCTTCATGGTTATTTTCGCGTTTTTTCATCAAAATTGCTCAAAAATAAACTCTGTTTAATCGCTTTCAAACCTACTCTCTAAGGGGTTTTTCGGGGTGCTGAACACGAATCTGAAGTCCTTTTTTCGATAAAACGCTTCCTTCATGGTTATTTTCGCGTTTTTTCATCAAAATTGCTCAAAAATAAACTCTGTTTAATCGCTTTCAAACCTACTCTCTAAGGGGTTTTTCGGGGTGCTGAACACGAATCTGAAGTCCTTTTTTCGATAAAACGCTTCCTTCATGGTTATTTTCGCGTTTTTTCATCAAAATTGCTCAAAAATAAACTCTGTTTAATCGCTTTCAAACCTACTCTCTAAGGGGTTTTTCGGGGTGCTGAACACGAATCTGAAGTCCTTTTTTCGATAAAACGCTTCCTTCATGGTTATTTTCGCGTTTTTTCATCAAAATTGCTCAAAAATAAACTCTGTTTAATCGCTTTCAAACCTACTCTCTAAGGGGTTTTTCGGGGTGCTGAACACGAATCTGAAGTCCTTTTTTCGATAAAACGCTTCCTTCATGGTTATTTTCGCGTTTTTCATCAAAATTGCTCAAAAATAAACTCTGTTTAATCGCTTTCAAACCTACTCTCTAAGGGGTTTTTCGGGGTGCTGAACACGAATCTGAAGTCCTTTTTTCGATAAAACGCTTCCTTCATGGTTATTTTCGCGTTTTTTCATCAAAATTGCTCAAAAATAAACTCTGTTTAATCGCTTTCAAACCTACTCTCTAAGGGGTTTTTCGGGGTGCTGAACACGAATCTGAAGTCCTTTTTTCGATAAAACGCTTCCTTCATGGTTATTTTCGCGTTTTTTCATCAAAATTGCTCAAAAATAAACTCTGTTTAATCGCTTTCAAACCTACTCTCTAAGGGGTTTTTCGGGGTGCTGAACACGAATCTGAAGTCCTTTTTTCGATAAAACGCTTCCTTCATGGTTATTTTCGCGTTTTTTCATCAAAATTGCTCAAAAATAAACTCTGTTTAATCGCTTTCAAACCTACTCTCTAAGGGGTTTTTCGGGGTGCTGAACACGAATCTGAAGTCCTTTTTTCGATAAAACGCTTCCTTCATGGTTATTTTCGCGTTTTTTCATCAAAATTGCTCAAAAATAAACTCTGTTTAATCGCTTTCAAACCTACTCTCTAAGGGGTTTTTCGGGGTGCTGAACACGAATCTGAAGTCCTTTTTTCGATAAAACGCTTCCTTCATGGTTATTTTCGCGTTTTTTCATCAAAATTGCTCAAAAATAAACTCTGTTTAATCGCTTTCAAACCTACTCTCTAAGGGTTTTTCGGGGTGCTGAACACGAATCTGAAGTCCTTTTTTCGATAAAACGCTTCCTTCATGGTTATTTTCGCGTTTTTTCATCAAAATTGCTCAAAAATAAACTCTGTTTAATCGCTTTCAAACCTACTCTCTAAGGGGTTTTTCGGGGTGCTGAACACGAATCTGAAGTCCTTTTTTCGATAAAACGCTTCCTTCATGGTTATTTTCGCGTTTTTTCATCAAAATTGCTCAAAAATAAACTCTGTTTAATCGCTTTCAAACCTACTCTCTAAGGGGTTTTTCGGGGTGCTGAACACGAATCTGAAGTCCTTTTTTCGATAAAACGCTTCCTTCATGGTTATTTTCGCGTTTTTTCATCAAAATTGCTCAAAAATAAACTCTGTTTAATCGCTTTCAAACCTACTCTCTAAGGGGTTTTTCGGGGTGCTGAACACGAATCTGAAGTCCTTTTTTCGATAAAACGCTTCCTTCATGGTTATTTTCGCGTTTTTTCATCAAAATTGCTCAAAAATAAACTCTGTTTAATCGCTTTCAAACCTACTCTCTAAGGGGTTTTTCGGGGTGCTGAACACGAATCTGAAGTCCTTTTTTCGATAAAACGCTTCCTTCATGGTTATTTTCGCGTTTTTTCATCAAAATTGCTCAAAAATAAACTCTGTTTAATCGCTTTCAAACCTACTCTCTAAGGGGTTTTTCGGGGTGCTGAACACGAATCTGAAGTCCTTTTTTCGATAAAACGCTTCCTTCATGGTTATTTTCGCGTTTTTTCATCAAAATTGCTCAAAAATAAACTCTGTTTAATCGCTTTCAAACCTACTCTCTCTAAGGGGTTTTTCGGGGTGCTGAACACGAATCTGAAGTCCTTTTTTCGATAAAACGCTTCCTTCATGGTTATTTTCGCGTTTTTTCATCAAAATTGCTCAAAAATAAACTCTGTTTAATCGCTTTCAAACCTACTCTCTAAGGGGTTTTTCGGGGTGCTGAACACGAATCTGAAGTCCTTTTTTCGATAAAACGCTTCCTTCATGGTTATTTTCGCGTTTTTTCATCAAAATTGCTCAAAAATAAACTCTGTTTAATCGCTTTCAAACCTACTCTCTAAGGGTTTTTCGGGGTGCTGAACACGAATCTGAAGTCCTTTTTTCGATAAAACGCTTCCTTCATGGTTATTTTCGCGTTTTTTCATCAAAATTGCTCAAAAATAAACTCTGTTTAATCGCTTTCAAACCTACTCTCTAAGGGGTTTTTCGGGGTGCTGAACACGAATCTGAAGTCCTTTTTTCGATAAAACGCTTCCTTCATGGTTATTTTCGCGTTTTTTCATCAAAATTGCTCAAAAATAAACTCTGTTTAATCGCTTTCAAACCTACTCTCTAAGGGGTTTTTCGGGGTGCTGAACACGAATCTGAAGTCCTTTTTTCGATAAAACGCTTCCTTCATGGTTATTTTCGCGTTTTTTCATCAAAATTGCTCAAAAATAAACTCTGTTTAATCGCTTTCAAACCTACTCTCTAAGGGGTTTTTCGGGGTGCTGAACACGAATCTGAAGTCCTTTTTTCGATAAAACGCTTCCTTCATGGTTATTTTCGCGTTTTTTCATCAAAATTGCTCAAAAATAAACTCTGTTTAATCGCTTTCAAACCTACTCTCTAAGGGTTTTTCGGGGTGCTGAACACGAATCTGAAGTCCTTTTTTCGATAAAACGCTTCCTTCATGGTTATTTTCGCGTTTTTTCATCAAAATTGCTCAAAAATAAACTCTGTTTAATCGCTTTCAAACCTACTCTCTAAGGGGTTTTTCGGGGTGCTGAACACGAATCTGAAGTCCTTTTTTCGATAAAACGCTTCCTTCATGGTTATTTTCGCGTTTTTTCATCAAAATTGCTCAAAAATAAACTCTGTTTAATCGCTTTCAAACCTACTCTCTAAGGGGTTTTTCGGGGTGCTGAACACGAATCTGAAGTCCTTTTTTCGATAAAACGCTTCCTTCATGGTTATTTTCGCGTTTTTTCATCAAAATTGCTCAAAAATAAACTCTGTTTAATCGCTTTCAAACCTACTCTCTAAGGGGTTTTTCGGGGTGCTGAACACGAATCTGAAGTCCTTTTTTCGATAAAACGCTTCCTTCATGGTTATTTTCGCGTTTTTTCATCAAAATTGCTCAAAAATAAACTCTGTTTAATCGCTTTCAAACCTACTCTCTAAGGGGTTTTTCGGGGTGCTGAACACGAATCTGAAGTCCTTTTTTCGATAAAACGCTTCCTTCATGGTTATTTTCGCGTTTTTTCATCAAAATTGCTCAAAAATAAACTCTGTTTAATCGCTTTCAAACCTACTCTCTAAGGGGTTTTTCGGGGTGCTGAACACGAATCTGAAGTCCTTTTTTCGATAAAACGCTTCCTTCATGGTTATTTTCGCGTTTTTTCATCAAAATTGCTCAAAAATAAACTCTGTTTAATCGCTTTCAAACCTACTCTCTAAGGGGTTTTTCGGGGTGCTGAACACGAATCTGAAGTCCTTTTTTCGATAAAACGCTTCCTTCATGGTTATTTTCGCGTTTTTTCATCAAAATTGCTCAAAAATAAACTCTGTTTAATCGCTTTCAAACCTACTCTCTAAGGGTTTTTCGGGGTGCTGAACACGAATCTGAAGTCCTTTTTTCGATAAAACGCTTCCTTCATGGTTATTTTCGCGTTTTTTCATCAAAATTGCTCAAAAATAAACTCTGTTTAATCGCTTTCAAACCTACTCTCTAAGGGGTTTTTCGGGGTGCTGAACACGAATCTGAAGTCCTTTTTTCGATAAAACGCTTCCTTCATGGTTATTTTCGCGTTTTTTCATCAAAATTGCTCAAAAATAAACTCTGTTTAATCGCTTTCAAACCTACTCTCTAAGGGGTTTTTCGGGGTGCTGAACACGAATCTGAAGTCCTTTTTTCGATAAAACGCTTCCTTCATGGTTATTTTCGCGTTTTTTCATCAAAATTGCTCAAAAATAAACTCTGTTTAATCGCTTTCAAACCTACTCTCTAAGGGTTTTTCGGGGTGCTGAACACGAATCTGAAGTCCTTTTTTCGATAAAACGCTTCCTTCATGGTTATTTTCGCGTTTTTTCATCAAAATTGCTCAAAAATAAACTCTGTTTAATCGCTTTCAAACCTACTCTCTAAGGGGTTTTTCGGGGTGCTGAACACGAATCTGAAGTCCTTTTTTCGATAAAACGCTTCCTTCATGGTTATTTTCGCGTTTTTTCATCAAAATTGCTCAAAAATAAACTCTGTTTAATCGCTTTCAAACCTACTCTCTAAGGGGTTTTTCGGGGTGCTGAACACGAATCTGAAGTCCTTTTTTCGATAAAACGCTTCCTTCATGGTTATTTTCGCGTTTTTTCATCAAAATTGCTCAAAAATAAACTCTGTTTAATCGCTTTCAAACCTACTCTCTAAGGGGTTTTTCGGGGTGCTGAACACGAATCTGAAGTCCTTTTTTCGATAAAACGCTTCCTTCATGGTTATTTTCGCGTTTTTTCATCAAAATTGCTCAAAAATAAACTCTGTTTAATCGCTTTCAAACCTACTCTCTAAGGGGTTTTTCGGGGTGCTGAACACGAATCTGAAGTCCTTTTTTCGATAAAACGCTTCCTTCATGGTTATTTTCGCGTTTTTTCATCAAAATTGCTCAAAAATAAACTCTGTTTAATCGCTTTCAAACCTACTCTCTAAGGGGTTTTTCGGGGTGCTGAACACGAATCTGAAGTCCTTTTTTCGATAAAACGCTTCCTTCATGGTTATTTTCGCGTTTTTTCATCAAAATTGCTCAAAAATAAACTCTGTTTAATCGCTTTCAAACCTACTCTCTAAGGGGTTTTTCGGGGTGCTGAACACGAATCTGAAGTCCTTTTTTCGATAAAACGCTTCCTTCATGGTTATTTTCGCGTTTTTTCATCAAAATTGCTCAAAAATAAACTCTGTTTAATCGCTTTCAAACCTACTCTCTAAGGGGTTTTTCGGGGTGCTGAACACGAATCTGAAGTCCTTTTTTCGATAAAACGCTTCCTTCATGGTTATTTTCGCGTTTTTTCATCAAAATTGCTCAAAAATAAACTCTGTTTAATCGCTTTCAAACCTACTCTCTAAGGGGTTTTTCGGGGTGCTGAACACGAATCTGAAGTCCTTTTTTCGATAAAACGCTTCCTTCATGGTTATTTTCGCGTTTTTTCATCAAAATTGCTCAAAAATAAACTCTGTTTAATCGCTTTCAAACCTACTCTCTAAGGGGTTTTTCGGGGTGCTGAACACGAATCTGAAGTCTTTTTTCGATAAAACGGTTTCCTTCATGGTTATTTTCGCGTTTTTTCATCAAAATTGCTCAAAAATAAACTCTGTTTAATCGCTTTCAAACCTACTCTAAGGGGTTTTTCGGGGTGCTGAACACGAATCTGAAGTCCTCTCGATAAAACGCTTCCTTCATGGTTATTTTCGCGTTTTTTCATCAAAATTGCTCAAAAATTAACTCTGTTTAATCACTTTCAAACCTACTCTAAGGGGTTTTTCGGGGTGCTGAACACGAATCTGAAGTCCTTTTTTCGATAAAACGCTTCCTTCATGGTTATTTTCGCGTTTTTTCATCAAAATGCTCAAAAATAAACTCTGTTTAATCACTTTCAAACCTACTCTCTAAGGGGTTTTTCGCGTTGAACACGAATCTGAAGTCCGTTTTTCGATAAAACGCTTCCTTCATGGTTATTTTCGCGTTTTTTCATCAAAATTGCTCAAAAATAAACTCTGTTTAATCGCTTTCAAACCTACTCTCTAAGGGGTTTTTCGGGGTGCTGAACACTAATCTGAAGTCCTTTTTCGATAAAACGCTTCCTTCATGGTTATTTTCGCGTTTTTTCATCAAAATTGCTCAAAAATAAACTCTGTTTAATCGCTTTCAAACCTACTCTCTAAGGGGTTTTTCGGGGTGCTGAACACGAATCTGAAGTCCTTTTTTCGATAAAACGCTCCCTTCATGGTTATTTTCGCGTTTTTTCATCAAAATTGCTCAAAAATTAACTCTGTTTAATCGCTTTCAAACCTACTCTTTAAGGGGTTTTTCGGGGTGCTGAACACGAATCTGAAGTCCGTTTTTCGATAAAACGCTTCCTTCAAGGTTATTTTCGCGTTTTTTCATCAAAATTGCTCAAAAATAAACTCTGTTTAATCGCTTTCAAACCTACTCTCTAAGGGGTTTTTCGGGGTGCTGAACACGAATCTGAAGTCCTTTTTTCGATAAAACGCTTCCTATGGTTATTTTCGCGTTTTTTCATCAAAATTGCTCAAAAATAAACTCTGTTTAATCGCTTTCAAACCTACTCTCTAAGGGGTTTTTCGGGGTGCTGAACACGAATCTGAAGTCCTTTTTTCGATAAAACGCTTCCTTCATGGTTATTTTCGCGTTTTTCATCAAAATTGCTCAAAATAAACTCTGTTTAATCGCTTTCAAACCTACTCTCTAAGGGGTTTTTCGGGGTGCTGAACACGAATCTGAAGTCGTTTTTTCGATAAAACGCTTCCTTCATGGTTATTTTCGCGTTTTTTCATCAAAATTGCTAAAAAATAAACTCTGTTTAATCGCATTCAAACCTACTCTCTAAGGGGTTTTTCGGGGTGCTGAACACGAATCTGAAGTCCTTTTTTCGATAAAACGCTTCCTTCATGGTTATTTTCGCGTTTTTTCATCAAAATTGCTCAAAAATAAACTCTGTTTAATCGCTTTCAAACCTACTCTAAGGGGTTTTTCGGGGTGCTGAACACGAATCTGAAGTCCTTTTTTCGATAAAACGCTTCCTTCATGGTTATTTTCGCGTTTTTTCATCAAAATTGCTCAAAAAATTAATCCTGTTTAATCGCTTTCAAACCTACTCTAAGGGGTCTTTCAAACCTACCTCTAAGGGGTTTTTCGGGGTGCTGAACACGAATCTGAAGTCCTTTTTTCGATAAAACGCTTCCTTCATGGTTATTTTCGCGTTTTTTCATCAAAATTGCTCAAAAATAAACTCTGTTTAATCGCTTTCAAACCTACTCTCTAAGGGGTTTTTCGGGGTGCTGAACACGAATCTGAAGTCCTTTTTTCGATAAAACGCTTCCTTCATGGTTATTTTCGCGTTTTTTCATCAAAATTGCTCAAAAATTAACTCTGTTTAATCGCTTTCAAACCTACTCTCTAAGGGGTTTTTCGGGGTGCTGAACACGAATCTGAAGTCCTTTTTTCGATAAAACGCTTCCTTCATGGTTATTTTCGCGTTTTTTCATCAAAATTGCTCAAAAATAAACTCTGTTTAATCGCTTTCAAACCTACCTCTAAGGGGTTTTCAAACCTACTCTCTAAGGGGTTTTTCGGGGTGCTGAACACGAATCTGAAGTCCTTTTTTCGATAAAACGCTTCCTTCATGGTTATTTTGCGTTTTTTTTATCAAAATTGCTC
>JAVIWC010001562.1:0-10045 GCA_031894815.1 Creontiades dilutus
TATTTATTCCGAAATGTATATACAGGGTATCCACCTTTCAGGTGGACCAAACTTTAAGGATCGATTCTACAACTAATTTGCGACAAAAAGTGCCCCTTAGACTTTTTTTTTAGAGGCTTCGTTTCCGAGTTATTAACGATTTAAGTTTTTTTTTCGTGTTATCGACTTTACTTCACTAAAACAGCCATAACTCCCTTGTTTTTGGAGTAATCTCAAATTTGAGGAAACCGTTGGAAAGAGCGTTAAATTTCCTATCCGTTTAGTGTGAAACGCTATTTTTTAAAGCAATTTTCTGAAGTAAAAAATAAGCCAAAGTCAAAGTTTTAATTTTTTTTTTCGAAAATCAACATTTTTCAGGTTAATTTATCGCCTGTAATAAATTGGAATATTGGTGTGCACTCAACGGAAAAAACTAGCCCAAGACCTCAGCTTTCCAACGGTATCGCAAATTAGTTTTAAAATCGATCCTTAAAGTTTGGTCCAACTGAAAGGTAGACACCCTGTATATCGAGAAAAAAATTTCTTAAAATATTTTCAAAGACGATAATTTTTTATTTCTATAGAGCTTACAAATACAAACTCCTAATTTAAGTCACGTTGACATTTTTGTTCGCTATTCATAATAGGGGAAATTTCAAGTGCATAGCGGGCTGCCGCTATTACGAGGTTTGGTGGTTTGGTTGGGACTGGGGTTGGATTTTTGAGTTTGTGTCAGTCGTCAAGTGTGGTAGCATTGTAGTATCTCGTGAGTTGACTGAGTTGTGTAGTGTGTGATGGTGGTTGTTTGACTGCAAACAAACTTAAAAAATCCTTACAAACTTTTGCATAATCATGAAGAAGGTAAGTAGAACAGTTTTATTATGTATTTGTATAATTAAAAAATTAGGAGAAAGAGGCTTAAATGTAGTAAGAAGGTAAAGCAAAATTCAAGGGCCAAAAACGGTAGAGGACAGACACGGCCATGGGTTTAGCTTTGCTTCTAGCGACACGTCGGAAACACTTTCTAAACCATTTCTACGAAGTTAATAGATGTCTAAATACACTTTAAAAGTTTTTCCGAGTTTTGCTTTTATATTTTAAGGTGACGTCAGATAAATATCTAATCGTAACCAAGTTGAAGTTCATTTAGCATATGAGTCAGTATCATTTCAAAGGAATAAACAAATGATTTAATCGTTAAGTACTTATAATTAGAATCATAATTACATAACATGTATATCAAAGTACTACTATCTCGTAGGTAAAGGTATTAATAAACATGTATTGCTGGGGGGGGGGGGGGGGTGCTAAAAATAAAAACAAGTTTCACTTGTGGCCCCTGAGGTGAGCGGGTCTGTTACAACATTCTTCAGGCTCGTTTTTAGTGTGACGATCTGGTAAATAAACAGAGAAACAGTCTGATCAACAAGAAAAACATAAATATAAACTATGTTTTGAAGGACATGATTAGACAAGGGCGTAGCCAGGGGCAGAGTTGCTAGGAAAGTAATTCGATTACCTATTACAAATTCCAATTAGTTTTGAAGACAGGTAATCGCGATTACCATTCCAATTACTGTAAACACCGCAGTGTGGCAAACTGTGTGTTGAACAGGCGCGACCGACGGAAGGTTAAACATTGCACGTTAAACGTGGAGTTGAGGAAAATTTACCGTAATATTCGCTACTTGTCATCCAAGTAATAGTTCTGTCTCTCGAGGGTTCATTTCCAAATATAATTACCGAGTGGGGTTGCAGTGAGAGTGAAGTCGTGGTCCATGAACTGTCCCCAAGCGACTATCATGACGGTGCCCGCGTGATCGTGGTAGCCCTCGTCCGGGTGGATGGTCCTGGAGACGATCCTGGGCAGTGGGAGGTTGTTCCCTGTGATCGACTCTCTGGGTTGGTTCATTCCGTCGGCGAAGTGAGGCGCCATCAGCCTGGAATGCAAGATTCTCAAATGTAGTAGTAGTAGTGATTTATTTGTAAAGTCATTACAACATTACAATGGAGAAGCGCAATAAAAAATAAAAAAAACAGGAAAGGTACAAAAAATACATCAGATATGTAGCAGTAATATTAAGAAATGAAACATGATACTTCAACTGTAAAAAAATTTATGCTGTGTAAAGCGATCTTCTCTTTATAGCCGCTAATAGAAATGAGTAAACCTTGACCGCTTTATCATTGGTTTCCAGTCTCAAAATGACCGACATGTTATCGAAGGAAAGAGTGTCCATGCCAAACCACTGCTCCCTCTCCCCGACAATTGCCGGACATGAACCCAGAAAACGGAGTAGGGTGTTTTCTCCTTGTGCCTCACACATAGGACATTCCTCTGATTGGTCAAAACGTACCCTAGTCCCGTGGACATAAATTGAGCACCACTGAATTCCACCCAACCTGATTTGGCAGAGCAATCTCTTACAATGAATACCCAACTCAAAATCGTAAAAATTCTCAGATTCCGTTGTTGGAGCTAGGATTTTGTAAATATCACTGAACGATGAAGTCCACACTCTCTCCACATCCTTCCTTCGACAACAACCAACGAACACATCCACGATTTCCTTCCTATTCTTCCGGAACTCATTGTAGTTCTGGGTTTCCCATAATGCACTATAGCCACATTCCCTAAATAAGGATTCCATGAAAGATGCCCAATTTAGTTTTAGATCGCATTTCTTTTTTTGCAAATCATACAAGCGCAGGAAACAGATTCTTGGCATTCTAAACTCCTCCATGCAACATAGCTTCACCCACCAAATCAACGCTCTTTTAACAACCTGAACTCTACTATGTTCCAGACCAAATTCAATACGGACCATGTAGTCTGGAGTGTTTTTTTGCCAAAAAGAAAGCAGTCTTAAAAGCGCGGACCTGCACCCTCTCTATCACCTCGACATGTGGAAAGCCCCAAACCTCCGAAGCATATAGGGTTGTCGCATAAGCCACTGACTTCAGGACCTTAAGCCAAGCCCCCTCAAATGTACATGGACACCTAAATGATTAAACATTAATATAGCATAATAAAGTGTGATACGTGCATCGCAGGAGGAAGCATCTCTTTGGTCCTTAGTTCACCAACAGGTAGGCTGAATTGTGAAAAATTTAAACTAATGCGAAAACAATTCCAACCAAGCTTGTCCAAGAACGGTAGCACCTCCATTTTTCTTCCCCATTTTATCGATTAAATACTAAGGTCATTAATCATAATCAGGGCTGTGAAATAAATGCATTTGCATATTTTTCCTGATTTAGTAAAACATCATTTTTTAACCAACCTTACACGATTTGAAGCATTTGAAATCAATTCAAAATATTTATTTTGCATAATTGTGCATATTTGGTCATAAATGCATATTTTTGCATAATGAATATTTCTTTGCATACATCCGGCGTATCGGCATTTGACACCTAATTTTAATCATTCTTTAGTGAAAAAATGTAGCCACTTCCGTTCACACATTTTGAATGATTTAGTGTTTGTTCAGTTGCTGATTTCCGTAAGTGAATTTAACCGTCTAAACTGGTATGATCATTTCTGGATAAGTCATGGTACAATTGGACTGTTGACGAATAAGGGGAACAGAAACATTTCTATACATTAAAGTCGAATTTGAAATTGATTTGTCGAATTTGAAATTTGAAAAAAAAATTCTAACCCCCCATGAAAATTTCATTGTTTACGTTTCAAAGGGTGTAGAATCCGAATCTGCAATAAAAAATTGTCCGTCCGTCCGCTGAACGCACGATTTCTCCCAAAAGGCTGAAGCAAAAAAAGCTGAAATTTTCAGGAAAAATCCATGTCGGTCCGAAAAGTAATTCGATTACCCATTACAAATTCCAATTACTTTTGAAGACAGGTAATCGCGATTACCATTCCAATTACTGTAATGGTAATCGAAAAAACGATTCCTTTTTCCGATTACAAGTAATGGTAATCGAAAAACCGATTACGATTACTTGTAATCGGAAAAAGTAATCGTCATTCCGATTACCATTACAGTAATCGGAATGGAGTACTGGTAATTCGATTACTTTTTTTAATTCGATTACTTTTTTTAATTCGATTACTTTTTTTTTTTAATCCATTGGTAGAATGCAAATTTGATGCCACAATGATAGATGAAACAATGTTATCTATTTAATACTTGTTATTTGCTTTACTTGCTATGCATTATAGGTACATCGATTGTAAAAGTGTAAAAGTCCGTGAGTTGAAATTTTTCGAAAATAGAGTCATGACATATCCTGGTAAATTCTCCTGCAAAATTTTTATTTTTCGTTATTTTCTGTAAAAAGTGTTTTCCCTTCTAAATCGACTTGTTTTTTGTAAGAAATTAATTAAACTCGGAATTAATGAAAAGTAATCGGAATGACGATTACTTTTTCCGATTACAAGTAATCGTAATCGTTTTTCGATTACCATTATTTGTAATCGGAAAAAGTAATCGGTATTTCGATTACCATTACTTGTAATCGGAAAAAGTAATCGTTTTAACGATTACCATTACAGTAATTGGAATGGTAATCGCGATTACTTCTGGAGTAATTTCAACCCCAAAACTTCGGATTTTCAATCTCCTTTTTACTGAAATTGTTACTAGCCAAATATACGTCATTACAATGAAAGTAATCGGAAAATTATTCATTACTCAAAGTAATGATTTTCCTGTTTACTGCCCACCACGGCGCATCTTTCCTGTTATCTGCCCACCAATGCCCGCCAGCCTTCGAGCATATGTTTCTTCATATGTTTCTCATATATATTCATATGTTTCTTTATTGTTTCTCATATATATTCATATGTTTCTTTATTGGTTTCATTTGTGATCGGGTCGTTTGGCGAGAGATAGTAATGAAGTCAGTCTATATCTTGGTGTGGTACAACGCGAAACAACATGAACTTTTTTTCGTTACACGAGGAGGTCAAGTCAACAGAATCTGCCGTTCGTTTTCTGCAAGACAAGGGGATTTTGCCGATCAATATGCAGTGTAGTGGAGGACACCAAGCAGTGCTGAATTTAGACGGAACAAGGCAACGATGGAGATATCTTCTCCTGACACTTCTTTGAATGGACTGACATGAATAATAATTATTTTTTGCATTATTATAGCAATTGTTGTTGCATGACATTATTCGTAAATTAGAATGTTTTCTCTTTTTTCCCCTTTAACATTTAATTTAACATTTTTCTCTTTTTTTCCCTTTCATATTCTTCATTGGCGGGCATTGGTGGGCAGATAACAGGAAAGATGCGCCGTGGTGGGCAGTAAACAGGAATACGTTTCAAAGATATAATTTTGGTGTGGTAAAAAATTTTCCGTCCGTACGCCGCACAGTGGGCTAAATCACCAATTTAGGTGGACAAATGTCTGAATTTCTGAGTGCTTTAGCTTTTATTATTAGTTAGTGAGACTGTAAATACTAATATTTTCCTCCATACCAAAAAATAGTGACTGAATCAGTCTTGTTTACGGAATAATCGGCAGTGGGATTATCTTTATTCGATGGCCATTCATTATGTTAAAGATGTGTGTAGCGCGAAATTCTATAGCTTTTATTCAACAATGGACATTGCTGAGACAGGTAAGACATTAAATTTCTGCATTCGTTATAGAATATACATTGCGTTCTACCTGTGGATTTAACTTAGCAACTTGTAAATGTATGCCCCTATTCAATAACGAAAAACTATATTAACGCCAAGTTATTCCACGGATTCGTTTGCAGGATTTGTTTCATCAATCCTTCTAGTTTTTAAATGTTGCAATGAATTTTTGCGATTTTTTGCGTTTTGGGTGATACATAATTTTATTTCAGTACAATTTTGGCAAATAAATTTTATAATAGACCACTTTGTGCTCGCGAATCGTGTCAAAAAATTAATTAGATTTTTAAATATAATTTTTCCCGTATTCTGGGACTTCAATCGTTGAATTTAGGAAAGTTTTAAATTTTAGCAAATCAATTTGATTTTAGACCACTGTGTGCTCGCCAATCATGTCAAAAAATTAATTTGATTTTTTAAATAATTTTTTCCGTGATCTGGGAACCCAAAGGTTGCATATGGACAAGTTTCAGAATTTTGTCCACCTAAATTAGTGATTCAGCCCACTGTGCGCCGTACGCACGATTTCTCCCAAACGGCTGGAGCAAAAAATCTGAAATTTTCAGGAAAAATCCATCTTGTCCGACGACGCCCCAATTCTTGAGCCAGCTCCCTCACTCAATTTAAAGTGCCCTTTAAGGGCTGTCAAAGTTTTGTAAAATCCCTAGAAACCTCAAAACAAGTCGAATCGGCCTAAATATTTACCTATTTGAAGAACATACTATGAGGAATCGAATGAGCCCTTCCCCACGTCCGTATGGCCCGATTTTTTGGTTTTTTTTATTATTGTTTGTTTGTAACCTAGTGATGCCGATAGCGTCGAGTTGTAGTGAATGTGGATACTGGAGTGATAGCCGATGTGAATACTTGTAGTGTAGTTAGTAGCCGATACACGGGTTGAAGCATTCTGATATGCATGAAAAGCTGATAATATATAGGTAAATATTATTCAATATTATTACTGGGGTTTACTATTCAATATTATTACTGGGGTAAATAAGTATTCTTTCACTGGGGTTTATTATTCAATTGGCTTGCGTTCATGATTTGAATCTTACTAAGCTTCGGAGTGTGCGTGTTTTACAGGTGATAGAGCGATTATTGAATTTCAGGAGATATGCATAGACCACGTAAATCGGTTCTCATCCAAAACACCTATTTGGATTGATCAGTTGTACTGAATCAATAGTTGTACTAAATCAATTTTGTAGTGTTTCCACTATATTCGAATATCAACCCATCTGAAACTTTAACATTCCATAACCAACCCCTGATTAGGAAAATTAATAATCAGTGGGCTACGGAATGCATTTTTTGGATTAACTAATGTCTTCATATTTTATGGTTGCGCTTAACTTCTGCAAGCAATGCCTGTTAGTGTTTGTGATCCTGTTCCCCTACACGTAGACTCTATTTACGCTATTCACATTTTAATGACACCATAAATTCGCTCCCCTTCGATGATAATTTATTGCAGATTTATTAGGTGCCCAACTAACAAACGCATATCGTAAGTGCGATCATTTCAACCCCCCCCCTTTATCACTAAATCGATTATAATGGGAGACCTTTAGAGTCCGTAACGGGCATTCTAATCGGAGTTTATCTTTATTAAAGTCTTAATAACGGGGTCTTAACTAGGTGCGTGGCAACAAGATATACGGACGGGTCCCTCAAGACGATCGTCAATAAATCGTAACTACTAAAATATTCCTTTGAAAGGCAGCGTGCTCAATACAACGTGGGTTTCAAGTTCTGAATCAATGGCGATCCTGTTTATAAAATCAGGATGTCTACAGCGTTACAATGAGGCCTCAGTTATTGTGTGTTGATCGTTTTTATTTAAAATAAAATTCCCATTAAGAAACGGGGCTTTATAAACTCGATTTAAACGCTTCAACTAAGTCTTTTCTATTGTTAACATTTTTTAAGTGAATAAAAGTCACTTCTGACCAATTGTTGTATTTGTACTGTAGCCCATGAACTGAGATCAGAGGCTCGAAGCCAACAACTTAACGTCAGATGCGAAATTTTATTGAAAATCCTGCTCCAATCATCCAGAAGCCTGCAATTGGGTTGTAATAAAGTAGATACTTGACTTCCATCTACTGCGGTACTTACCAGTAATTAGCTTCAGTAATATTTACAACTGTGTAACCTCTGATGCAATGATAAACGATGTTGCGAATATCTGCAGGCTATCACTCTACTCGAAAGGATGCTACTCTGTGTGGAGCGACGTTTGAGTTGAAAGCTGTGTTTTTTGTTGGAAACATTGTACAGGAGTGGCTTTAGAAATAGGAGGATGAGATGTATTCAAAATCAGCGCAAAGTGTCCTGAAAGAATAACTCATGAAATAATTATTCCAACCTTAGGGCCCACTACGGGCCGGTCTGTTTGCACCTACCTGGTGAATGGAGTGTTGATCGCTCCCCATGTGGGGTTATCGAGGTTGTTGCAGAGACCGTCGTGTCGCCTGTATTTGCCAGCGTGGCACTGGACGTCGCTGAGGAAAGCAGGGCAAACTTCCCTGATGAGGGTCTTCGACGTGTCGATGAGCGGCAGGCCCTTCTCAATATCGTCCGGCCCCAAGCCATACCTACCAAAACATAAGGATTTACGTTATTAGTCAACATGAACTGAAACATTTCCTTTTAAAATCAAGATGGAAAAACGTAAATTAGGCACATAGATGCATAAGACGCATCCACCTTAAGAACGTGACAGCGTTGGAGCCAGTGAATCGAGGATAATTTATATTTAATTTTATTATTATATATTTAATATTAATATTGTATTTAATAAAAAATTATCGTCGATATTGAAATTTATAATTGACTAAAGAACTTCGTTCAATTAGGTGAAGTAAATATTGAATTAGAGTAAATTTATTGTTATGCAGGAGCATAACTTGAGAAAATAAAGGTAGGCATGTTCAACTATTGAACAAACTATAAAATATGCCTAATAAGTCCGAACAATCCCTGAAAATTTCATCGAAATCGGTCAAGAACTCCCAAAGTTATGCTTGTGGCAAGGATTTCACGTTTGCGCATGCGCAGAGGCTACTATTGATCCGGGGGTTATGAAACTCATAGGGGACCATCTACACATCAAACCGAACAATCCCCGAGAATTTCATCGAAATTGGTCTGGAACTCCCAGAGTTATGCGCGTAACAAGGATTTCGTTAACGCATGCGCAGAGACTACTATTGATCCGGGGGTTATGAAACTTATAGGGGACCATCTACACATCAAACCGAACAATCCCTGAAAATTTCATGGAAATCGGTCAAGAACTCCCAGAGTTATGCTCGTAACAATGATTTCACGTTTGCGCATGCGCAGAGGCTGCTATTGATCCGGGGGTCATGCAACCTATAGGGGACCATCTACACATCAAACCGAACAATCCCTGAAAATGTCATCGAAATCGGTCAAGAACTCCCAGAGTTATGTGCGTAACAAGGATTTCACGTTTGCGCATGCGCAGAGGCTACTATTGATCCGGGGGTCATGAAACTCATAGGGGACCATCTACATATCAAACCGAACGATCCCTGAAATTTTCATCGAAATTGATCAAGAACTGCCGGAGTTATGCGCGTAACAAGGATTTCACGTTTGCGCATGCGCAGAGGCTACTATTGATCCGGGGGTCATGAAACCTATAGGGGACCATCTACACCCCAACCCGCACAATCCCTGAAAATTTCATCAAATTCGGACTATAACTTCGTGTAGTTTTGCCCGTAACAAGGATTTGCTGACAGACACACAGACAGACACACAGACAGACACACAGACAGACACACAGACAGACACGGAACCAAAATTGTTCTGAAAGGTCTAAAAAGTTATGGGGTTGACTCAATAACATTGAGAACTTCAACAAACATCTTTCTCATTTGAGATAAATTCAATCGCTGTCCGAACACAAGAAAAGTTCGGCAAGGAACAAAAATATTTAACTGTTGGTTATCTACTATGGCAAAATGGAGACCTGATCGACATCGAATTTACTATTACATAAAGAAGTTTGGGCCATACATCATGATCTTATGACCGAATTTCCAGAAAATTTCAGTACTTTGTGAGGGAAAAAATTTCAACTATCAATGTGATGGACGAAAATACTTGTTCCATGTGATGGGTAATCTTTGTTTGAATATCAAGATACTCGATTTTCAGCTTTTGTGTAAATTACTTAGCAAGTTTTCTGCGAATGCGTATGTCAGCGGGTATTCATATATTTTCAAACAAACGAATAGTTGGACACTTCGTCAGTTTATTCAACAACTAACTGAATCAGTATCCTGGCAGAGATGTACTTTCACAGAACCAAGGGTTCCCATTATATGTTTTCATAGAAGTAAATTTTACTTCTACAAATCAAACGTAGGGACGCCTATGTAACTCATCCACTATTTTTCTATATGTTTTTCAGT
>JAVIWC010001563.1:0-100799 GCA_031894815.1 Creontiades dilutus
CATATGCACTTATTCCTTCATGGAAATAGTTACTCCCTCACATATGCACTTGGTATTTTACGGATGTACTTGCTCCCTGGTGAATGCACTTAGTTGCATGTGGTAGTAGTAGCGATTGCTCAGAAAATCCGTTTTGTCTCCTCTCGAAGCTCAGCAGCCCTCACATATGCACTTATTCCTTCATGGAAATAGTTACTCCCTCACATATGCACTTGGTATTTTACGGATGTACTTGCTCCCTGGTGAATGCACTTAGTTGCATGTGGTAGTAGTACTGATTGCTCGAAAATCCATTTTGTCTTCTCCCGAAGCTCGGCAGAGCTCACATATGCACTTATTCTTTCATGGAAATACTTACTCCCTCACATATGCACTTGGTATTTTACGGATGTACTTGCTCAGAAAATCCTGGTGAATGCACTTCATGGAAATACTTACTCCCTCACATATGTTGCATGTGGTAGTAGTACTGATTGCTCAGAAAATCCATTTTGTCTCTCTTCTCCTCGAAGCTGGCAGTTACTCCCTCACATATGCACTTATTTCTTCATGGAAATAGTTACTCCCTCACATATGCACTTGGTATTTTACGGATGTACTTGCTCCCTGGTGAATGCACTTAGTTGCATGTGGTAGTAGTACTGATTGCTCGAAAATCCATTTTGTCTTCTCCCGAAGCTCGGCAGAGCTCACATATGCACTTATTCCTTCATGGAAATACTTACACCCTCACATATGCACTGAGTATTTTACGGATGTACTTGCTCCCTGGTGAATGCACTTAGTTGCATGTGGTAGTAGTAGTGATTGCTCAGAAAATCCGTTTTGTCTCCTCTCGAAGCTCAGCAGCCCTCACATATGCACTTATTCCTTCATGGAAATACTTACTCCCTCACATATGCACTTGGTATTTTACGGATGTACTTGCTCCCTGGTGAATGCACTTAGTTGCATGTGGTAGTAGTACTGATTGCTCGAAAATCCATTTTGTCTTCTCCCGAAGCTCGGCAGAGCTCACATATGCACTTATTCTTTCATGGAAATACTTACTCCCTCACATATGCACTTGGTATTTTACGGATGTACTTGCTCCCTGGTGAATGCACTTAGTTGCATGTGGTAGTAGTACTGATTGCTCAGAAAATCATTTTGTCTCCTCTCGAAGAAAATCCATTACTTGTCACTTCTCTCTGGTGAATGCACTTAGTTGCATATGGTACTACTGATTGCTCCAAAATCCATTTTATCTTCTCCCGAAGCTCGGCAGAGCTCACATATGCACTTATTCCTTCATGGAAATACTTACTCCCTCACATATGCACTTGGTATTTTACGGATGTACTTGCTCCCTGGTGAATGCACTTAGTTGCATGTGGTAGTAGTACTGATTGCTCGAAAATCCATTTTGTC
Organism: Creontiades dilutus; assembly: GCA_031894815.1. NCBI lineage: Eukaryota > Metazoa > Arthropoda > Insecta > Hemiptera > Miridae > Creontiades > Creontiades dilutus. The sequence goes on from JAVIWC010001563.1 coordinate 1,411, forward strand.
TTCTCCCGAAGCTCGGCAGAGCTCACATATGCACTTATTCTTTCATGGAAATACTTACTCCCTCACATATGCACTTGGTATTTTACGGATGTACTTGCTCCCTGGTGAATGCACTTAGTTGCATGTGGTAGTAGTACTGATTGCTCAGAAAATCCATTTTGTCTTCTCCCGAAGCTCGGCAGAGCTCACATATGCACTTATTCCTTCATGGAAATACTTACTCCCTCACATATGCACTTGGTATTTTACGGATGTACTTGCTCCCTGGTGAATGCACTTAGTTGCATGTGGTAGTAGTACTGATTGCTCAGAAAATCCATTTTGTCTCCTTCAGAAGCTCAGCAGCCCTCACATATGCACTTATTCCTTCATGGAAATACTTACTCCCTCACATATGCACTTGGTATTTTACGGATGTACTTGCTCCCTGGTGAATGCACTTAGTTGCATGTGGTAGTAGTACTGATTGCTCGAAAATCCATTTTGTCTTCTCCCGAAGCTCGGCAGAGCTCACATATGCACTTATTCTTTCATGGAAATACTTACTCCCTCACATATGCACTTGGTATTTTACGGATGTACTTGCTCCCTGGTGAATGCACTTAGTTGCAGTGTGTGAAGTAGTAGCTCAGCAGCCCTCATTGCTCACATATGAAAATCCACTTAGTTTTGTCTCCTCTCCGAAGCTCGGCAGAGCTCACATATGCACTTATTCTTTCATGGAAATACTTACTCCCTCACATATGCACTTGGTATTTTACGGATGTACTTGCTCCCTGGTGAATGCACTTAGTTGCATGTGGTAGTAGTACTGATTGCTCGAAAATCCATTTTGTCTTCTCCCGAAGCTCGGCAGAGCTCACATATGCACTTATTCTTTCATGGAAATACTTACTCCCTCACATATGCACTTGGTATTTTACGGATGTACTTGCTCCCTGATGAATGCACTTAGTTGCATGTGGTAGTAGTACTGATTGCTCGAAAATCCATTTTGTCTTCTCCCAAAGCTCGGCAGAGCTCACATATGCACTTATTCTTTCATGGAAATACTTACTCCCTCACATATGCACTTGGTATTTTACGGATGTACTTGCTCCCTGGTGAATGCACTTAGTTGCATGTGGTAGTAGTACTGATTGCTCAGAAAATCCATTTTGTCTCTCCGAAGCTCAGCAGAAGCTCGGCAGAAATAGCTCACATATGCACTTATTCCTTCATGGAAATAGTTACTCCCTCACATATGCACTTGGTATTTTACGGATGTACTTGCTCCCTGGTGAATGCACTTAGTTTCACGTGGAAGTACCGATTGGTCGAAGATCCATTTTGACTTCTCCTGAAGCTCGGCAGCGCTCACATATGCACTTATTCTTTCATGGAAATACTTACTCCCTCACATATGCACTTGGTATTTTACGGATGTACTTGCTCCCTGGTGAATGCACTTAGTTGCATGTGGTAGTAGTAGCGATTGCTCAGAAAATCCGTTTTGTCTCCTCTTGAAGCTCAGCAGCCCTCACATATGCACTTATTCCTTCATGGAAATAGTTACTCCCTCACATATGCACTTGGTATTTTACGGATGTACTTGCTCCCTGGTGAATGCACTTAGTTGCATGTGGTAGTTCTGATTGCTCAGAAAATCCATTTTGTCTCCTTCCGAAGCACGGCAGCGCTCACATATGCACTCATTCTTTCATGGAAATACTTACTCCCTCACATATGCATATGCACTAGGTATTTTACGGATGTACTTGCTCCCTGGTGAATGCACTTAGTTGCATGTGGTAGTAGTACTGATTGCTCGAAAATCCATTTTGTCTTCTCCCGAAGCTCGGCAGAGCTCACATATGCACTTATTCTTTCATGGAAATACTTACTCCCTCACATATGCACTTGGTATTTTACGGATGTACTTGCTCCCTGGTGAATGCACTTAGTTGCATGTGGTAGTAGTACTGATTGCTCGAAAATCCATTTTGTCTTCTCCCGAAGCTCGGCAGAGCTCACATATGCACTTATTCCTTCATGGAAATAGTTACTCCCTCACATATGCACTTGGTATTTTACGGATGTACTTGCTCCCTGGTGAATGCACTTAGTTGCATGTGGTAGTAGTACTGATTGCTCAGAAAATCCGTTTTGTCTCCTCTCGAAGCTCAGCAGCCCTCACATATGCACTTATTCCTTCATGGAAATAGTTACTCCCTCACATATGCACTTGGTATTTTACGGATGTACTTGCTCCCTGGTGAATGCACTTAGTTGCATGTGGTAGTAGTACTGATTGCTCGAAAATCCATTTTGTCTTCTCCCGAAGCTCGGCAGAGCTCACATATGCACTTATTCTTTCATGGAAATACTTACTCCCTCACATATGCACTTGGTATTTTACGGATGTACTTGCTCCCTGGTGAATGCACTTAGTTGCATGTGGTAAAAGTAGCGATTGCTCAGAAAATCCATTTTGTCTTCTCCCGAAGCTCGGCAGAGCTCACATATGCACTTATTCTTTCATGGAAATACTTACTCCCTCACATATGCACTTGGTATTTTACGGATGTACTTGCTCCCTGGTGAATGCACTTAGTTGCATGTGGTAGTAGTACTGATTGCTCGAAAATCCATTTTGTCTTCTCCCGAAGCTCGGCAGAGCTCACATATGCACTTATTCTTTCATGGAAATACTTACTCTCTCACATATGCACTTGGTATTTTACGGATGTACTTGCCCCTGGTGAATGCACTTAGTTGCATGTGGTAGTAGTAGCGATTGCTCAGAAAATCCGTTTTGTCTCCTCTCGAAGCTCAGCAGCCCTCACATATGCACTTATTCCTTCATGGAAATACTTACTCTCTCACATATGCACTTGGTATTTTACGGATGTACTTGCTCCCTGGTGAATGCACTTAGTTGCATGTGGTAGTAGTACTGATTGCTCGAAAATCCATTTTGTCTTCTCCCGAAGCTCGGCAGAGCTCACATATGCACTTATTCTTTCATGGAAATACTTACTCTCTCACATATGCACTTGGTATTTTATGGATGTACTTGCTCCCTGGTGAATGCACTTAGTTGCATGTGGTAGTAGTACTGATTGCTCAGAAAATCCGTTTTGTCTTCTCCCGAAGCTGGCAGAGCTCACATATGCACTTATTCTTTCATGGAAATACTTACTCCCTCACATATGCACTTGGTATTTTACGGATGTACTTGCTCCCTGGTGAATGCACTTAGTTGCATGTGGTAGTAGTAGCGATTGCTCAGAAAATCCGTTTTGTCTCCTCTCGAAGCTCAGCAGCCCTCACATATGCACTTATTCCTTCATGGAAATAGTTACTCCCTCACATATGCACTTGGTATTTTACGGATGTACTTGCTCCCTGGTGAATGCACTTAGTTGCATGTGGTAGTAGTACTGATTGCTCGAAAATCCATTTTGTCTTCTCCCGAAGCTCGGCAGAGCTCACATATGCACTTATTCTTTCATGGAAATACTTACTCTCTCACATATGCACTTGGTATGTACTTGCTCCCTGGTGAATGCACTTAGTTGCATGTGGTAGTAGTACTGATTGCTCAGAAAATCCATTTTGTCTCCTTCCAAAGCACGGCAGCGCTCACATATGCACTTATTCTTTCATGGAAATACTTACTCCCTCACATATGCACTTGGTATTTTACGGATGTACTTGCTCCCTGGTGAATGCACTTAGTTGCATGTGGTAGTAGTACTGATTGCTCAGAAAATCCATTTTGTCTCCTCTCGAAGCTCAGCAGAGCTCACATATGCACTTATTCCTTCATGGAAATAGTTACTCCCTCACATATGCACTTGGTATTTTACGGATGTACTTGCTCCCTGGTGAATGCACTTAGTTGCATGTGGTAGTAGTACTGATTGCTCGAAAATCCATTTTGTCTTCTCCCGAAGCTCGGCAGAGCTCACATATGCACTTATTCTTTCATGGAAATACTTACTCCCTCACATATGCACTTGGTATTTTACGGATGTACTTGCTCCCTGGTGAATGCACTTAGTTGCATGTGGTAGTAGTAGCGATTGCTCAGAAAATCCGTTTTGTCTCCTCTCGAAGCTCAGCAGCCCTCACATATGCACTTATTCTTTCATGGAAATAGTTACTCCCTCACATATGCACTTGGTATTTTACGGATGTACTTGCTCCCTGGTGAATGCACTTAGTTGCATGTGGTAGTAGTACTGATTGCTCGAAAATCCATTTTGTCTTCTCCCGAAGCTCGGCAGAGCTCACATATGCACTTATTCTTTCATGGAAATACTTACTCCCTCACATATGCACTTGGTATTTTACGGATGTACTTGCTCCCTGGTGAATGCACTTAGTTGCATGGTGGTGATTGCTCAGAAAATCCATTTTGTCTGATTGCTCAGAAAATCCATTTTTGTCTTCCCGAAGCTGCAGCAGTTGCTGCACATCAGCAGAGCTCACATATGCACTTATTCCTTCATGGAAATAGTTACTCCCTCACATATGCACTTGGTATTTTACGGATGTACTTGCTCCCTGGTGAATGCACTTAGTTGCATGTGGTAGTAGTACTGATTGCTCGAAAATCCATTTTGACTTCTCCTGAAGCTCGGCAGCGCTCACATATGCACTTATTCTTTCATGGAAATACTTACTCCCTCACATATGCACTAGGTTTTTGACGGGTGCACTTGCTCCCTGATGAATGCAATTAGTTGCATGTGGTAGTTCTGATTGCTCAGAAAATTCATTTTCTCTCCTTCCGAAGCTCGGCAGAGCTCACATATGCACTTATTCTTTCATGGAAATACTTACTCCCTCACATATGCACTTGGTATTTTACGGATGTACTTGCTCCCTGGTGAATGCACTTAGTTGCATGTGGTAGTAGTACTGATTGCTCAGAAAATCCATTTTGTCTCCTCTCGAAGCTCAGCAGCCCTCACATATGCACTTATTCCTTCATGGAAATACTTACTCCCTCACATATGCACTTGGTATTTTACGGATGTACTTGCTCCCTGGTGAATGCACTTAGTTGCATGTGGTAGTAGTACTGATTGCTCAGAAAATCCATTTTGTCTCCTCTCGAAGCTCAGCAGCCCTCACATATGCACTTATTCCTTCATGGAAATAGTTACTCCCTCACATATGCACTTGGTATTTTACGGATGTACTTGCTCCCTGGTGAATGCACTTAGTTGCATGTGGTAGTAGTAGCGATTGCTCAGAAAATCCGTTTTGTCTCCTCTCGAAGCTCAGCAGCCCTCACATATGCACTGATTCCTTCATGGAAATAGTTACTCCCTTGACAAAACTACCATCCCGCGCGGCAATTGCACATCTTTGATGTAACTAAAAAAAGGTTTTCAGACATTAAATAGATAGACAATTTAACGCTCTTTCCAACGGTGTCATAGAATTTAAGCTATCGCCAAAATTGTGGCAGTCATGGCAGTTTTAATGACTTAAGATCGAAAACACGAGAAAAATCTTAAATCGCGAATAACTCAGAAACGAGGCCTCTATCAAAAAACTGCTAGGAGGCATTTTTGGTCGGAAATGAGTTGTAGAACACGAACCTAGGAGTCGGGTTGTGCATAACTCCTGGGACACCCTGTATATAAGCATAAAGTACACATTACAGCCATTACGAGTACCTACTATATTATACGTGGAAACTGATTATTTTATGGACTTTATTGCTTCCGAGTCTACTAAAGTAGCGGAAGCATTGTTTTCACTTTCGGAATGTAAAAATTTTTTTGTCTCCAAAATCAAAAATTCCACTCGCATTTTGCGTTTTAGACCTTTCTGAACAATTTTGGTTCCTGTGTGTCTGTCTGTGTGTGTGTCTGTCTGTCTGTCAGCAAATCCTGTCTGTGGCAAAACTACTCGAAGTTATAGTCCGATTTTGATGAAATTTTCAGGGATTGTGCGGGTTGGGGTGTAGATGGCCCCCTATAGGTTTCATGACCCCCGGATGAATAGTAGCCTCTGTGCATGCGCAAACGTGAAATCCTTGTTACGCGCATAACTCTGAGAGTTCTCGACCAATTTCGATGAAATTTTCAGGGATTGTTCAGTTTGATTGGTTCGATTTGATGATCAAAATGGCATCCGTCTAATCCTTGTTCATGAGTTCTCGACCAATTTCGATGAAATTTTCAGGGATCGATTTGATGTGTAAATGGTCCCCTATAGGTTTCATGACCCCCGGATCAATAGTAGTCTCATGCGCAAACGAAATCATTGTTACGCGCATAACTCCGGGAGATCTTGACCGATTTCGATGAAATTTTCAGGGATTGTTCGAACTTATTAGGTATATTTTATAGTTTGTTCAATAGTTGAACATGCCTACCTTTATTTTCTCAAGATATGATCCTGCATGACAATAAATTTACCCTAATTCAATATTTACTTCTCCTAATTGAACGAAGTTCTTTATTCAATAATAATTTTCAATGATCTATACAGTCATGTTTTGGATACGAGGAAGCTATGTGCCACACCCACTTGGCAGACGTTTTTTAACTTTAGATGGTTTTACTGTTACAATTAGGTACACCTTCATGTATTAATCTCTTTCCAATTTATTAAAATTTAATATACATAATATATCCCTGTCCATGTCAATTTATATGCAAAAAGTTGGGGTGTAATAATTTACATTAATCTTCCACATTTATCTTGTGTCCGGTATTCAGATGTTGTGTGGAGCTGATAAGAAATACGGCACGTATGGCCTGATGAACGGGCTTTTATTGGTTGTCAGAGCGACGGCAGCGGCAAACACTTGTGGAGCCTCCGCGGGGGAGAGCGGGAGGCCGGGAAGGCGGTCCGGTTCGCCAGTGCGACTACGGTGAGCCCGCGGGATGGACGACAGGGAGAGTCGAAAGGCACCAATTGAGCCTCTATCTCTCTAGTGAGCCAGGTACTTCCGTCTTTGTAATTAAACCTGTATGTGAATAGTGAGCAATAGGAACCTCCATCTGCTTGTTAAATGTCTATCCCACCAGTTAGATAGATAGTTTTTGTGGTAGGTACATCCACTTTCTTATTTCACGTCTATCAAATTATGGAGCCTCAGGTACCTCGACGTTCTTGAAAAGCTTCTACCACATTAATGAGCTCTAGGCAGTCTTGGGCATTATCTAACAAATTCTTTAGCTAGCTAATTTTTCAACTAATAGGTAAATTATTTATTATCTATTGAGGAACAGCTACATTTTACAACTAAATTACCTATTAGCCGAAACGTAATAGCAAACAGCTAATTAGCATCGGTATTTAACTGTCAAGAGCAGCTAAAGGGGTTAGCGTTAGCTGTGTCTGACAACTAATAGCTAACTTCTGACAAAAAATTGTATTTCTCCACACGAACAACTAGTCGTTAAGCTAACCAGTCAAGTTGGCTGACAACTTTGATCCGTTTCCAATAACCACCAGTAGTCTAACTACCTGCTGTAACTTTGTCACAGATGAAGTAGCCGAGCATAATCGCGAATTCATATTGCTAAAAATCCTCATTGTCACCTGCTCTCAAGTTTCACGGACCCATTTAAAAAACGCTGCCAATTATTTCACGAGGGTTTATGATTTTTGGATAGCTATTGTAAGGGGTGGGGAGGACTAGAGGTTTTACGGACAGAGAGGAGTTTAAACATCAACATAATAGATCAATTATTATCTATCAAAAACCAGCAACGACCAACTGATGTGAAAATGTCTTAGGTAATGAGTTCACAGTCTTGAGTGTGTTATTTTGATCTGCTATTTTCCTTAGACCGGAGTCATCTTTATGTTTCACTCTTAAGCGCCTTTCTGAGAGGTATAGTCCAGTCATCTGTTGCAAATTTGATTGATGACAATCGATATACGACATCTATAGTGCCTACATTAACATTTGTTGTATTATTAATACTTGTGAATACTGTAAATACATCAACATTTTATTCCTTGCTAATACTTTTTGTAACTGTAAAACTCAACAACAATAATAACTTTCTGTCAATAAAAAGATTTTAAGATACATCAGTGTCAGTCATATTCTTAATTCCTACATTTCTGGCTGATTTTGCTGGTTGTGGTGGGAGGGGGGGGGGGTGGCGAAGCTAGGCAAGGGGCTAATAAATTATAATATCATCATCAAGTACGTTAATAACAGTAAACTTGGCGGAAAAGAGTGATTTCTGCTAATTTTTGCCATTTTGGGAAAATTTGCCAATCTTTGAGCCCCTGTATCTCGGAGACTGCTTGGTCAAAAATTAAGTTTGAGTCGGTCATTTTGTAGCAAATTTTGCCTACTTTAATTTATAATGGAGTGGTCTTCTCGCTAGGATGAGTCGTTTTCGAGTTATAGCGAAAAAAAAACTCAAAAAAGTCCGGGAAAATCGCGGTTTTTCGGCCGCCCTAAAGTTAGCACAAGGTTAATTTGTCCGCAAAATGAGGTGTAGCACCCCTGGGGGGTAGAAACAACCCAGCAAATTTGCGGAAAGTTGGGAATTCTTGCAAGCCCAAACCACCAGATGACTGGACTAGTACGGTAATGAGTAGATAATGCTGCTGTGGGCGATCCCTATGGATCTTGGCTAAGAGTCCAACACGCCAAACTTTATCAAAAGCTTGGGTAACTTCGAGGAAAACAGCTTATCAAATTTTACTTCCCTCTAGACATTGTTCTATCAAAGTTGTCATCCGTTGCTCGGGTATTCCGATTCTATCACAATTCACATCATTGTGACGTTAGAAATACGATGCCTCATACATTCCCATTGGTTTTTGCAGGACTCCTCATCCTCCAGCATGGACTCCAAAGATGCCGATCAAGAAATCGTTTCCATTTCCGGAAGCACAAATCACCTTGTTGGGGTCACGCCAAAGAGAACTAGGTACGTAAAATTCAATTCTAACAAATTATTAATCAACTGTTGTTTCTTATTTTTTCAACTGTCCTTTGTTATTTTCGTAAATGGGTCATTGCCAGGGAAATATTAAGCTTATGGGAAAAGTAGAGTAAAAAACCACGTAATAACTTTCTTCTTAAAAAACAAAAACGTCTGCCAAGTGGGTGTGGCACATAGCTTCCTCGTATCCATAACATGACTGTATAGATCATTGAAAATTATTGTTGACTAAAAAGCTTCGTTCAATTAGGCGAAGTAAATATTGAATTAGGATAAATTTATTGTTATGCAGGAGCATAACTTGAGAAAATAAAGGTAGGCATGTTCAAATATTGAACAAACTTTGAAATATACCTAATAAGTCCGAACAATTCCTGAAAATTTCATCAAAATCGGTCAAGAACTACCGGAGTTATGCGCGTAACAAGGATTTAACGTTTGCTCATGCGCAGAGGCTACTATTGAACCGGGGGTCATGAAACTTATAGGGGACCATCTACACATCAAACCGAACAATCAATGAAAATTTCATCGAAATTGGCCAAGAACGGAGTTATGCGCGTAACAAACGTTTGCCATGCGCAAAATTTCATCAAAATCCGCACAACTGAAAATTTCATCACAATCGGACTGTATCTCCGTGTAGTTTTGGCCGTAACAAGGATTTGCTGACAGACAGACAGACACACAGACAGACACGGAACCAAAATTGTTCAGAAAGGTCTAAAACGCAAAATGCGAGTGGAATTTTTATTTTGGAGACAAAAAAATTTTCACATTCCGAAAGTGAAAACAATGCTTCCGCTACCTTAGTAGACTCGGAAGCAATATATAGGAATCAAGAAAGGTACTAAGGTAGTACTACTGGGTTCTAATTTTGTTCAAAAAGGTACCAATTTACCAATATTCGAACGCAGCTCATTAGGTTTTTCCACAATGCCCGCATCTACGGTAAAAATCGAGAACTTTCGACTTAAAACAACGTGAACTGAATTATAACTTGAGGTAGTCCCTATCTGGTAGTAGCCATCCCTTAAGAAATAACTTTGAAGGTTAGTGTAGCTGTTGAGGTTCCTCATTCCGTGCGAATCGAATCCCTTCGAATGTTTGTTATCTTCGAATTAGAAAGTTCTTTCTATCTTTCCTAAGCGCTTCTTCTCGCTAATATTTCTCTCTGTTGTGAATATGAAGAGCTGGTTGAATAATGTTTCCCCTTTTACTATGGAGGGAACGTGAGTGTAATGAAAGTTGTTTTTTTGTTTTGATTTACAGGAAATGGAGGAAGTTCATGAAAGAACGGACGAAAATTGAGAAAATATTGACGGCCGTTCTGGTGCTTTTGGCCGTGCTCGCACTCGCACTTCTCATCAGTTTAATTATCATCGCCAGTCGACGTAAGTTTGACGATATGTTGAGTTTGAAAACGGGCCGGGTCTTGATTGGATTTTAGCGTAGAATACGCTTTAGCCATGGACTAACTAGCCGAAAAGTGTCACGCGGGAGTGGAACGAAAAAGGGTATGGTATCCACGAACGAAAACGGTGACGCGAGACCAATAAACATAAGAATATTTACATCCATGTGTAGTAGTTGCGACAAACCCGTTTGAAGTGAGTCATTTTGGTTTATTATTCAATAATAAACCATTGTAATCGCTCTGGAAAAAAAAATTCTAACCCCCCTGAAAATTTCATGGTTTACGTTTCAAAGGGTGTAGAATCCGAATCTGCAATAAAAATTTTTCCGTCCGTCCGCCGTACGCACGATTTCTCCCAAACGGCTGGAGCAAAAGATCTGAAATTTTCAGGAAAAATCCATCTTGGTCCGACGACGCCCCAATTCTTGAGCCAGCTCTCTCACTCAATTTAAAGTGCCCTTTAAGGGCTGTCAAAGTTTTGTAAAATCCCTAAAAACCTCAAAACAAGTCGAATCGGCCTAAATATTTACCTATTTGAAGAACATACCTCCAGGAATCGAATGAGCCGCTCCCCAGGTCCGTAGGTCAAACCATTCCCGATGTATGGCCCGATTTATGGTGCCAACATTTGCGTTTTTTGGTTTATTATTGTTTGTTTGTAACCAAGTGATGCCGATAGCGTCGAGTTGTAGTGAATGTGGATACTGGAGTGATAACCGATGTTGATACTTGTAGTTTATAGCCGATACACGGGTTGAAGCATTCTGATGTGCATGAAACGCTGATGATATATAGGTAAATATTATTCAATATTATTAGTGGGGTAAATAAGTATTCTTTCTCTGGGGTTTATTATTCAATTGGCTTGCGTTCATGATTTGAATCTGTACTAAGCTTCGGAGTGTGCGTGTTTCACAGGTGATAGAGCGATTATTGAATTTCAGGAGATATGCATAGACCACGTGAATCGGTTCTCAACCAAAACACCTATTTGGATTGATCAGTTGATGATATTTGTGTGCCTACTCTACATCACTCTACCTTAGGCTACATCGTTTAAATTTGGATTTGGGGAAGTTTTAACGCAATACGAGTGCTAAAGTACTTGATAAATTATAGATGTTTTTATTGAGGTTCAATAAAAAAACGCTGCAAATTCTTTCACTGGGGTTTATTATTCAATTGGCTTGCGTTCATGATTTGAATTTCTACTAAGCTTTGGAGTGTGCGTGTTTCACAGGATAGGGCGATTATTGAATTTCAGGAGGCACAAAAATATGATCAACTGATCAATCCAAATAGGTATTTTGGTTGAGAACAGATTTACGTGCTCCATGATTTACGTGTATCTCCTGAAATTCAATAATCGCTCTATCCTGTGAAACACGCACACTCCAAAGCTTAGTAGAAATTCAAATCATGAACGCAAGCCAATTGAATAATAAACCCCAGTGAAAGAATTTGCAGCGTTTATTTATGTAAATTGGAGTTTCAGTCGTTCGCGAATCGTCCTTCGGTTCGACAATGAACGTTCGATGATCATCGTTGAACGTTCAGCGTTCAATCGAGGCTAAAGCGTATTCTACGTTCCTATACTTGTGGCAGTAGTCTCTAAATAAAAGCAAAAGGGGGTCCAGGGGACTTGCCCCGTGGCGAGGCGCGGAGCGCCAAGTTTTCAATAATAAACAATTATTAATAAACATTTTAACAAAAATTATTTAAATTTTCAATATAAATTTGTGTTCCAATTTTTAAATGACATATTTCATTGTTGATAAATGTTTTTGAGTTGTCTACAATCAATTAATGTGCACAATTTTTGAAATTTTACCAATTCAATGTGCTTTCATGATTAAAAGTCAATAGACTTGAATATCCACGAGACTTTATTTATCAACAAGGACGATACTATGAGACCTTTGACAGCTTTCACAAGACTTGTTTTAGACTCCGTATTTTTGTAGGTGGCTACTGTTTTTTCGCTTTCAATCTTGAATTTCACCATATCGCTTAAATTTGGATTTGGGGAAGTTTAACTGTACGAGCCACTACCGGTAAAGTTTTATTCAAACTTGAATTTCTCCATAGCTTTGGAGTCTGCGTGTTTCACAGGATAGGGCGATCGATAAGGAATCACCAAGTTAACCATACCATTATAAAGGCGATTAAATTTGCAAGCTTTCCTGAAATTTGAAAGCTTTCAGATCGTTTTTTTTTTAGAAATGTAGTTAACGTACAAGTGTATTCAAAAACTTAATTTCTTCTTCGATTTTCCACGTTTGAACTGCAATTGCGGTCCTTTAGAGTTCGTTTTTGACTGTGAATGTGCAATAGACGTACGAAATTTAACGCTGAACTCAAAAAGGAGGTAAAAAGTTGAAAAATGTTGTTTTAAAATGGAAGGTTTCATGGCAAAAACGTGTTTTTCTTGAAAAAAAAAAAAAAAGAAAAAATACTCTGCCAAAAAGATGGCACGGCAGCTTTCTTGTTACAATCAAAGTGACACCATCATAAAATTCATTAAAAAATGTGGAAATTACGGCTGTTTCAAGAATTTCACGTTAGCGCATGCGGAGAGCGTACCGCGGATTATATTGAGATGAAACTCGTATGGGACCTCAAGAGGCCTTATCCGCACAGTCCCTCAAAATATGAGCTAAAATCATTCAAAATTCTGGAAGTTATGGCTGTAACAAGGAAATGCGCACAGACAAACTGACAGACAGACAGACACGGAATCAAATTTGTTCAGTAGGCTATGAGACGCAAAATGCGAGTGGAAATTTTGAATTCGGAGAACAACAATTTTTTCGGCTCCCGAAAATGAACACAAGGCTTCCGCTGCTTCGCAGACTCGGATGCAAAACATTAAAAGCCCATACATTGAGAACGAATTGAGATAAGTCAAGCCATAAAAAGTGGGGTTGGTTTTTCGTCACACTCGGTAAAATCCACCTGTATAATAGCACCTCTACAGAACCAGATTGATTGATTTGCTCTATTTTGACTCTTTTCATCATTGTGCAACATGAATCACCAGAAACATTACTGAGGTCAGTCGGAAGTAATGATCATAACGCGAAGCATTAAGGGAACGTCATACGCGATGGAAACCAATTCCAACTGCTAGATAGGTGGTCTCTTATCGGATTCGTATGTCATCGTGAATATCAATGACATCGATCTTCCTTGATATGAGTGCAATAATCCTGTCGTAACAACAGAAGGGAAAACGTCGAATGCCCCAGCACAAACCGCACTATTTGGTTTTCCCGAAGGGTAAACGACCGGCCTATATTCCACTGTGCCCCTCTCTGCCTTCGCCTTTTCATAGGATTTGTGCATATCGATTAGCTATCAACTGAACAAATGACGTTGAAGAGGCGAAGTAGAAACGCGTGATTTTTCTCTGTCCCTTTTGGTTAAGGTCAACACGGCTCGTCAGCAAGCGCGAGACGGTTGGCCTAGTCTACTTTGAAGTAGCACGTACCCCGAACAAAGATCCTACCGAGTCCATCTAATTTAGAGAATCTAGAACGTTTAGGTGAAGAAAGAAGGAGATTTGGAACCAAACGTAAAGCTAGAGCGTCACTAGCCATTTGCACTTAACAATGCTCACTCCAACTACTAACAGTCAGTTATGTTTTATGGTTAATGTACAATGAATTTCAAACACATGCCCATCTCAATAAAAATTTGTGTGGAAATGTTTTCTAGAATGGACCCTTAGAATGTACCTCACATTTTGGTTTATTATTCAATAATAAACCACTGTAATCGCTCGTGAAAAAAACATTCTAACCCCCCTGAAAATTTCATGGTTTACGTTTCAAAGGGTGTAGAATCCGAATCTGCAATAAAAATTTTTCCATCCGTTCGCCGTATGCCGTACGGCACGATTTCTCCAAAACGGCTGGAGCAAAGGATCTGAAATTTCAGGAAAAATCCATGTTGGTCCGACGACGCCCCAATTCTTGAGCCAGCTCTCTCACTTAATTTAAAGTGCCCTTTAAGGGTTGTCAAAGTTTTGTAAAATCCCTAAAAACCTCAAAAAAAGTCAAGGCGGCCTAAATTCGTACTCTTTTTGAACAACACTCCACGAGGAATCGAATGAGTCCCTCCCCAGGTCCGTAGGTCAAACATTCGCGTTATTTTGGTTTATTATTGTTTTTGTGTTGATATCTGTCACCTAGTGACGTAGTGATGCAGTGATGTAGTAATGTGGATACTGGAGTGAACTCCTAAAAGGCTTTGTATCCGATACACGGGTTGAAGAATTCTGATAAACATGAAACGCTGCAAATTCTTTCACTGGGGTTTATTATTCAATTGGCTTGCGTTCATGATTTGAATTTATACTAAGCTTTGGAGTGTCGTGTTTCACAGGTGATAGAGCGATTATTGAATTTCAGGAGGCACACAAATATAATCAACTGATCAACTCAAATAGGTATTTCGGTTGAGAACAGATTTACGTGCTCTATGCATATCTCCTGAAATTCAATAATCGCTGTGTCACCTGTGAAACGCACACTCCAAAGCTTAGTATAAATTCAAATCATGAACGCAAGCCAATTAAATAATAAATCCCAGTGAAAGAATTTGCAGCGTTTTTCTTCTGAAATTTAGGTTTCATATAATTCGTATGCGGCTTTGATGAAACCATAGCTTCTTGTATGTCGGAAAAAATGTCCTTGGGCCCAAAAATTAAATAAATGAAAATTCCAGTATTTTTTGGTACAGTCAATTCAAGTACTGGAAGTGGTATATTCCCGCATATCGTCGTCATCTGGCGTATGGAAATGTCCGTCCCCCGCACATCCATAATGTTTGGACTGAGCTTAAGGAGGTATGTCGTCACTCAGGCGGAGGTAGAGGGCCGTACAAAGTCTCTCCTCGGGGCCTGCTATCTGGAGATAGTAGCGTCCAGTAACATGGTAATCTCCCATCTCTGAGCCGGTACCACAGGTTGGGGGAACCCCCAGCTAATGGCAAACCAGATACTACCCCAGTTCCACTTGTCTGCCCTGTTGTTGAGGTTGGATTCGTGGCGGCTGTGGTTGAGCATATCTAAAGCCATGTGATTCTCCCTGGGCGCTTGGGGGAAGAGATTGTACCGCTGGAGACCTGTACCGCAGTAATGTGTCTCGGCATGTGAGTTTCGTTACAAACTCTGGTATCAACCTGCTTCGTTGATAGAACCAGCTAGAAGGCTCGACCCAACCTGCAGCGCCCCATCGTGCTGGTACCTCTTGGGGAAATTCCCGCATACAATTACGCACTCCCATTCTAGCCGGAAAATGCTTGCAGGCCGGATGAGCAACGCAGTTCATGATGGATAGGCTCTCCTAAATCAACCCTCAAACCAACCTTCTTTCGAGAAGGGGGATCTTTGATGAATATCTTCATCTGCCACCATATTATCCACATATTGTATATCTGGAGACTTTAACCCACAAGACGTATGTGTGTTTGTATTTACTGACATCAGGAAGTTATCGGAGCTCAGCAGCAGCTTGAGATAACGCAGCACTACCTCCGAACTTCGTCTGTTTGGGAAAATATTAATTTACTTACGTGAAATATCACGCAACTTTCCTTACTGTCCAATAAAGTAATGGGGATGAGTTATCTCTTTTATGCTGTTAGAAATCGTTTGAAACTTGAATCATTAATGATCTTGTACAAGGATTTAGTGCAGAGTCTATTTGGTTTCGGCGTGCTATCTTGAGAAGGCACTTTTCTACCAATACTGAACTCATTGGGAGTAGCTCAAAGTAGAGAAACACAAGAAAGTCAAATCTGGTCAACAACCTTAATTAGACCAGAAAAAGCCAGTACCTCGCATCCTTCAGATGCTAGGGAAAGTTAAATAGTAGAACCAATCAAATATTTGGCTCTTAAACCTCCTCCATTAACATTTTATTTCAGGAGCTTATTAATTTAAACACTGCATTGTACTACTTTAATAAATGCGCCTATTCTGCTTTATCTGAAAAATATATATTTCCAAGATTACGTCTCACGTAATAAACATTTAAGTTAAACTTAACATAACACTTAAGTTAAACTTATAGGGGATATAATCAATCTTCGTACGTCATCAAGAATCAGACCAATACTTGTGACGCTTGACCTGATCATTTGCTTTACATGTACGGTGTATTCTTAGGTCGTGTGTGGGAAATTTGCTACAAAAGTTTTCCATGAGCTTTACTGTTAAGGTTTTAACAATGACGTCACACACCGATATTGATGCCGGATAACGCGGATAACGTTAAGTTGGTCTTTCACCCACTATTGATAATACGAACGTCATTAAATCGTTCAGTGCTTCTAAAATGTAAACGCAGAAGTTGTCTACTAGAAGCCCGAGCTCAATACCCTGCCGGACATAAGGTTAAAGAGCTGTCAATACAACACTTGAAGGCAAACGGTTTTGGGTAGGCAGCTCTGTTTACACCGGCTATTGATGAATTCCGTCAGGAATGCTTATGTACATTGTCCGCCTCAAGTTCAAACATCGTTGCCGATGAGATGGGGAAATAATTCACCATCGATTCGTCGAACAGTTCGACTAACTATGTATAGAATGGCTACTTGAAAAAACATTGCGATGACGCTTGTGGGTCCTTCTTAACGTAATTTGGGCGGTTTCTTTAGGTTTGTTTTGACAAGAGGTACAGAACCAGTTTTTGGCTGTTTGGACACGCCAGAACTAGTTCTGAAAAATCTCGAACCTCTTGGTTCGCTGTTCGGACAAGGAGTCCAGAACCACTTAGAACTAGTTCAAGTGGTTCGAAGATTTTTGCCGGAACTTTTAGTCCGAGACATGCGCAGTAGATTTATCGCGTTATCAACGGTTATCATCTATTCCCGCCCAAATATTTGATCATATAGTGTAGGCTCTACCCATTTGGTCACCGTTGAGGTTGTCAAAACAAACTTTGTTTCAAGTATAAATTCCGACGTTTACAACAATGTCTAGTTCGTCATCAAGTTCGAGTGATTTGAGTTCCTTGAAATGACTTGACACACGCGGTCATCGTCATCAGTGAACCTGATTTTAAGCTCAAAACGTCTGAAGAAAAAAAAAAATAAGGCCTTAACTTGAGAAATGCTCACTACTAATCGATGCAAATGTGGAGGTTGAGTCAAAACCAAACAACAATGTCTAGTTCGTCATCAAGTTCGAGTGATGAGGCCACACCGTCATCAGTGAACCTGATTTCCAGCAAAAATGAAGAGTGGCTCAAGGTACAGTGGAGTACGTAGTTAATCAACGGCTGCACCCGAAAACGGAGAATTACCTGGAAACCGTCGCTCAATACAACGAAGTGGAATTTATCGAGCATTTTAGAGTGAGTCGGCGTGTGTTGTTAGGAATCGTCAATCGGTACGAAAACTCCTCGTATGATTTCCCCGACTCAAATGTTCCAAGGTTCCAAACTAGTTCGGAAAGCGTTCGGACAAATAGAACGAATACCGAAAGTTCTCGGTGGTTCTCTATCCCTCCCCCTGTTGGTTCTGGTTCTATCCCGAACTGGTTCGGAACATATTGTCAAAACAAACCTTTTGTCGTGTAATACGGTGAATAAGTTGAATAAGTATAGGGCAAGGTTAACAAATCGTTTGAATTTTTGATACTGTTGACGTTAAAGGTGGCCACTATAGACAACTAGCATTGAGTTGTTCGCTTTCATTTCATTTGCGCAATGTTCAATAAAGTTACGAGTATGGTTCGTAAGTTGTCGAAAAAGGCTGCAAAAGTTTATTATTTCTGTATTAGAATAATTCTACATAAATATTTGGGGTGATTCTCACAAGAAGGGCGAATGTTTTTTTCTTAAAAGGCCAAAACAAAAAGTTGGAAGCAAAATTTGAAAAAAATCATGGCTATTCTCTGACAACAGGGGATGATTTTAAAATGTTCAGTTGAAATCAAACTCCACTACCCACCCAGAAAATTTAAGATTTTGGACTCCACGGTAATCACAACCCTCCCACGGTAATCAGAAACCCATATGACTTTTCAACATGTCATCGATTGAATAATTCAATCGATTATTGACGATAGCTTCTTAGCTAATAGCGTTTTATCCTTTAAACCAAGTCTGTGTACAGTGTTGTTGAACTAGAGGGAGTGGGTTGGACCAATGGCAAAGAGGAAGCAATTATATTGACAATCAGTTCCCAAAAATTATACTTATATAATTATTTATATTCACCAGTTCATGAGAATTTTGTGGGCAACAGAAAAGTAACCCTTCACCTATAAGAAGATATTAAGGTGGTTCTTCTCTTTTATCATTATAGTACATGACGATTGTATATATTTATACATATGCATATATATTTCTGTTTTCTTTAGTGCTGATGAAGCTCACGATGTATGGGCGAAACGTTCACAATAAATATGTATAAAAACTGAAGAGCTCCAACAAAAATATATCTTGGTATATACCGTTAGAATGTTCTTGAACTGCTGATGTTGTTTCCGAGATGCAAAACGATCGGATGTTGGCGAAAATGGCCAGTAACGACAAAGTGTCGTGGGACACCCTGCATAATAACTTTGAGAAATATATTACATAAAAATTAAGTAGCATAATAAATTAGTCAATTCCTACATTTGTTTAACTGTTTTATTTTGTCATCAGGTCCTCCGGCTGTTTGCTATTCCGCCCAATGCGTCAGAACTGGTTAGTATTCGATTGAGTTCAATATAATTAATTAATTGATATTAGATAAATAGGCAAAACATTTTTAATTACAAAAAACTTGTACAGTTTTAGTGATGTTACAAACAACTTGTAAAGTTTCAATTACTTCAGCTCGAAAGCAACATCTAAAAAAGTGTGAGCTTACTATCTTAGCTTACCTAATATCAAATTAAGTTTAAGAATCGATTATATGCGCGAAAATGAGTGATGATCATCACGCATTAAATCATTCGCCATTGGTCAAGAGGTGGAGGGAACATCCAATCAAGTGGTTTCCCAGAACGTTAAACGAGATACAATTCTATTGGTCGGGGAGGTGAAAAGGACGGTCAAATAATGTTGGGGAAAAAAACTTGAAAGATAAAAATAGTATCCATTTTTTAAATCATATTTTGAAATAGATCATTAAGTAGGCATCCGGAATGCCTATTATCGTTACTAAAAAGTAACGTTCAATTATACTAAAAGTAAATATTGAATGGCCATATTTTTAGTTTTATTCATTGAGATTGAGAGAGATAAGTATAGAAACTGTTCAACTATTGAACAAACTATAAATTTATTTATTCTTTTAATAAGTTTCGAACAATCCCTGAAATATTATTAACCGCCGTTCGAAATCTTGGTCTTAGAACTCATAATAATTATCATTTGAATTCATGTGGCAAGGATTGAATCACGTTTGCGCATTTGGAAAAAGAGGCTACTATTAATCCGAAAATTATATCTACTTCATGAAACTCATAGGGGACTTATTTACAAAAACCGAACAATTTGAAAATGTCAACGAAATTGGTCATGAACTCCCGAGTTATGCGCGTAACAAGGATTTAAACCATGCATCGGTTTGCTCTGTTTTTGATCCGGGGGTCATGAAACCATATTTACGCACGATCCCTGAAAATTTCAACAAAATCGGACTATAACTTCGTGTAGTTTTGCCCGTAACAAGGATTTGCTGACAAACAGACAGACACACAGACAGACACGGAACCAAAATTGTTCAGAAAGATCTAAAACGCAAAATGCGAGTGGAATTTTTGATTTTGGAGACAAAAAATTTTCACATTCTGAAAGTGAAAACAATGCTTCCTTTACTTTAGTAGACTCGGAAGCAATAGGACAACAAAATTGTTTTTTAAAGCTATTTTAGAAATGAACTTATTAACTCTTAAGTTAAGTTAACTTCCGGAATCGCCTACTACTGGTGGACTACGTAAAAATAACGTAGAATACAAAAAGTTCTTGTTTCATGGCCATCTTTTCAGTTTTATTTATTGAGATTGAAGGAGAAAATCATAGAAACTGCAATACTTAACACTTTATACACTTATTCATTTTTAAGAACAATTTAGAACCGTATAAAAAATTATCGATCACTGTTCCATCTCAGTCTATGAACCAATAATTAGTTAATGACTATTTAAGTAGTCTTTTAATGAACACTGTTCACTCTTACCTAAAAGCTTACGCACCTACTTGAAAAAAAGCGAACAATTTGTCAGGATTCGAGGGCAATAGTTCTACGAAACAAACTTTTTTTTTAAACTACAAAATTGATACTCTTCCAAGAAGCTTTTTTGGAATAGATACCCCTTTCCACCAGTCATTGTATGCACTCAAAACATGATAGCAATGCAGAAACCATTCGGAGGATCGCAGAGGTTTCGTCCCGCTAAATCGGGCTTTCGGACCAAGGAGCATTTGTATGAGCGGCGACACTGAATACGGGGTGTACAGACTTGAAATATGTCGTTTAATTGCAAACTAAGGCAATCAATTATTTGCACAATTATTTTACAATCCCACGAGTGATGTAGCTTGTTTAGATTTTCCCCTCTTTCATTCCATTCCGTTTCCAAACCAGCTTCGGTGCTCCTTGAGAACATGGACACTCGTTTCAGCCCTTGCGACGACTTTTACAAGTTCGCTTGCGGTCGCTGGCCGGAGGCCCACATCACCGAAGGTGCCACCAACTCCTGGTTCTCGGATCGGACTCGCTATATCAGCTCCAAAATAGAAGGTGAGCAAAATCTTGACAGTTTAAGTAGCATTAAACTTTCCTGACTATTAGTTGGTATTATTCACAGAATTGTCCATTTTAATTACTCCTTATAACGTTTAAATACGCTTTGCTAAATATATTCAAGCTTTCCACCAGAACAATTGTACGTTTCATTCCTCTAAATACTGTGTGAGGTGATGGAATGGTATAGTTGCCCCTTCGATTGAGCTGAATGCGGATTTAAAGCTCCGCCACGCTCAGAGGATGACCCAGACGATTGAAAACTTCTGATTCATCTCCCAAAGCGACGGATCCTAAAATTGGGAAGGCCCAACTAACCATATCCATCACAATACTGAAATTCGTCCCCGAAATATAATTATTTCTTTTTGAAGCAAGCGATGTAGTAATGTGGAGTCAGGTTGTTGAAACATTTTTTGTTCCCGACCTCGCTCTTCTCGTAAATCTATTGATCGAAGGCATGAAAAAATACTCCTAAGATGAATTTTGGTTTATTATTCAATAATAAAGCATTGTAATTGCTCTTGAAAAAAAAAATTCTAACCCCCTTGAAAATTTCATAGTTTATGTTTCAAAGGGAGTATAATCCGAATCTGCAATAAAAATTTTTCCGTCCGTACGCCGTACGGACGATTTCTCCCAAACGGCTGGAGCAAAAAATTTGACATTTTCAGGAAAAATCAATATTGGTCCGAAAAGGCCCCAATTCTTTAGACAGCACTCTCACTTTATTTAAAGTGGCCTATAAGGGTAATCAAAGTTTTGTAAAATCCCTAAAAACCTCAAAAGAAGTCAAGGTGGCCTAAATTTGGACTTTTTTTGAAGAACTTTCCATGAGGAGTCGAATGAGCCCCTCCCCAGGTCCGTAGCTCAGACCATTAACGATGTATGGCGCGATTTATGGTGCCAACATTTGCATCCACATTCACTACACCACTGGGTTACTGCAATCAAAACAAACACAAGAGTTTTTTTTTTGTTGATTGCAGTAACCTAGTGATGTAGTAAATGTGGATAGTGGAGTGAACTCCTAAAAGGGGCTGATACACGGGTTGAAGCATTCTGATATGCATGAAACGCTGCAATTCGTTCACTGGGGTTTATTATTCAATTTCATTCATTTGGCTTGCATTCATGATTTGAATTTCTAGTAAGCTTTGGAGTGTGCGTATTTCACAGGTGATAGAGCGATTATTGAATTTCAGAAGATATGCATAGAGCACGTAAATCGGTTGTCAACCAAAATACCTATTTGGATTGATCAGTTGATCATATTTGTGTGCCTCCTGAAATTCAATAATCGCTCTACCACCTGTGAAACACACTCACTCCAAAGCTTAGTAGAAATTCAAATCATGAATGCAAGCCAAATGAATAATAAACCTCAGTGAAAGAATTTGCAGCGTTTTTTCCTTTACTGCTCAATTAAACCTTGGTGACCAGAATGTATTTCGTGTGGCATGGTCGTACACAATCATCGAGACCACATTTACAGCAATTAATAACGATCTATCGATCCATCGATTTGGTTTTGACGGATACATTTCGTTCTTGTTATCATGATCGGTACTTAATAAAACCCCCCTTCGTCCTAGCCGCCTCCCTCTGTAATCTGACTGAATTCTACGTAGCAGTCACACAACCCTTATCACCAATAAAACCTGACATTGCTATGATAACCTTCACTCCTCTACTTATTAGCTTGGTGGTCCTAATTCTGAAACCGCTCTCTTATTACTTATGCGTGTTCGCGAGCGTTGCGTCGACAATCGAGAGATCAAAGCGATAAACCCCCAATCGATTCGTGATCTCAATCGGTTCGTTTTTTTTCGTAGGTTCGTTGACCCTTTGAAATACATCAAACGAACGGCTTTTGTGTTGAGTCAGGCTGGGAATACCGTCGATACTAACATAAACGCTGAAAATTATGTCCTTTCTAACATTTTGTCCTTGAAACCCCACAATAACAACCTGAAATTTCTATTCAAACAACTCGCAGAATTATCCACAACCAAGAAAGGCATTTTCTTGTCCGTCCATACTCGAGAAGTTTAAGTCCATAGACAGTATCCTTAATGATGATGAAGCAGTACAATATCCAACTGAGTTTTTGAATTCCATCCAGTCTCCTGATTTTCAAGTCCACAACTTGATTATTAAGGTTGGTGCTCCAATTATGCTAACCCTCAATATTGATGCACCCAGGTTGTGTAATGGGACAAGATTGATCATGAAAAAGGGTGATGCGACATATCATTCAAGCCACAGTACTCATTTAGGGCGAAGATGTATTCACTCTAAGAATACATATTATTTCCTCACACAACACCATACAATTCGAGAGAATGCAGTTCCCTTTGAAACTGTGCTTTGCTATGGCAATCAACAAGTCACAGGGACAGTTGTCTCGTGAGATTGCAGGTATAGACTTGCAGACACCAACTTTTTCTCATGGACAGTTGTATGTGGCCTGTTCCAGAGTAGACTAAGAGGAAAATCTTTTCGTACACACTCCAAATGGAACAATGAAAAAAATTGTCTATCACGTTGTTATATAATAAAAGGATCCATTTATTGCATGGAAAGAAACAGTTTTCTACGCTTTTACAAGAACCTCATTTTGAAACCGGCAAAGCCGGGTATTTGCGCCTAGTTTTCAATAATGAGCCGTTGTAATCGACCTCTTATGATGCTGGAATGGACGACCACCAGGGCCAAGGGTGGATATACAAAACACGGGCCCACATCGATCCGTCCAATAAAATAATTTGCAAAATCATGTTCAGATATGTCATTTTTTGGTTGCTAGGTATGTTCTCAGTTGGTGTGTAGATCGCTACAACGCTTATACAGGATGTCCCAGGAGTTTTGCACAATCCGACTCCTACGAGTTCTACAACTCATTTCCAACCAAAAATGCCACCTAGCAATTTTTTGCCAGAGGCCTCGTTTCCGAGCTATTCGCGATTTAAGATGTTTTTCGTGTTTTCGATCTTAAGTCATTAAAACTGTCATAACTCCCTCAATTTTGGAGATAGCTCAAATTTGATGACATCGTTGGAAAGAGCGTTAAATTGTCTATCTATTTGATGTCAGAAAACTTTTTTAAATTGCATTGAAGATGTGCGATTGCTGCGCGAATTGGCAGTTTTGTCGTAATCCCGAAATCGCCTGTTTTTCATCTCGCCTAGAAACCCCATGAATGCTTGACGCAGAACGGTGCAGGCCTGGTAAAACGTGCGCCAAAATGTCAGCTTTCCAACGGTGTAGTCGTTTTGGTTTTTAAAAATATTTTTAGTTAAGGAAATGGTGTTCAACTGCAGAAAAACGTGTGTTTTCTGTTAAAATTGAGGTTCTTCCAAAAGTCTCTAAGATGAACGCAACTCATCGCAGTCGGAAATGAGTTGTAGAACACGTAGGAGTCGGATTGTGCATAAGTCCTGGGACACCCTGTATCACTAAAACAGACCTAAAGTTTGAAAATCGGGAAAGCTAAGGAGGAGGCATTGTCTTGGTCAGGGGCGAGGATATGCAATGACCCGCACGACCCCCCGGTCTTGAAGGAGGGGTTGCTTTGTGCGCCGTGTATTATCAACCCCAATCTGATTTGGCCGTAGCATTGGGTGTTGCAATGTTGATAATTTGTTGTTTCTGACCAAATTCAGTTTTAGTAAAATGTTTATTGACTCAAACATGTTATCCAGCTATTGGACAATGGTAACATATTGGGGTTTAAATCGAGTTCATACAAAGAGTTAGAGTTTAAACAAGATTGTTAAGATTTAAATTTTTTTAAAAATATTGAAAAATGAAAATGAATTTAATGAATGAAAACATTCGTTTGTGATCAGCGTCTACGGCATTTCCAAGCTGTCCAGCCAAAGTCAGGATAATCAAAGATCCGGGGGACAACTATTGTTTGTGTTCATTTACGATTGATTGCGACGATTTGCTTTCAGTTGAGTAGCTATACCACGGGTGAGTATGTTGACATGATTTTTGTGTACGGTTTTGCCAATGGCAATGCTTCTGAAGCAGCAGGGGGGTCACACTCCTCCTGTGTACAACTCACACCCTAGCGAACACGTCGGATAGTACGAGGAAAAAATATTGGTAGATAATATTGTTTATGTGGCTGATCCATCTTTATCTAGTAAACTATCTATTTTTTATCTACTAATTGTTTTTTGTCACTAAGGTTTTGGTTATTACTACCAGCCATGTTCAATAGCTATAGCGCACCATGATGAATGGAAATATGCAATAGGGAAAACCTCGCTGAAGGAAATACAGCGAGGAAAGGGACGAAAGGGAAGAGTTGGTAATGATACGGAAGCCTGGTTTGATAAAGGTCCATAGTGTCAGCAAAAAGATGAATGCAACTCATCGCAATCAATCGTAAATGAACACAAACAATAGCCGTCTCTCGGCTCTTCGATTATCCTGACTTTGGCCGGACAGCTTAGAAATGCCGTAGACGCTGTTCACAAACGAAAGGGTTTATGCATCCGACAAAACGAACTTAAATCGTCACTTGAGAGGTCTGGCGTTGTCACTATTCGATTCAGCGAGAAAAGTTACGTATATCCCCCCACCAACCTTTTTTTGTCGAGACTTTTGGATAAACCTCAATTTTAACAGAAAACACACGTTTTTCGGCAGTTAAACACCATTTACTTAACTAAAAATATTTTAGTCTTACCAAAACGACTACACCGTTGGAAAGCTGACATTTTGGCACACGTTTTACCGGGCCTGCACAGTTCTGCATCAAGCATTAATGGGGTTTCTAGGCGAGATGAAAAACAGACGATTTCAAGATTTTGACAAAACTGCCATTTCGCGTAGCAATCGCACATCTTCAATGCAATTTTAAAAAAGTTTCCGACATCAAAAAGATAGAAAATTTAACGCTCTTTCCAACGGTATCATCAAATTGAGGGAGTTATGGCAGTTTTAATGACATAAGATCGAAAACACGAAAAACATCTTAAATCGCAAATAGCTCGGAAACGAGGCCTCTGGCAAAAAATTGCTAAGTGGTATTTTTGGTCGGAAATGAGTTGTAGAACACGTAGGAGTCGGATTGTGCATATCTCTGGGACACCCTGTATAAGGGGTAGCACGTTACTTTTCCTTTGAGTAATAAAATAATATTATAACATAGATGGTAAGTTTAAGGTTTTACTGCTTTGTTTCAGGTGTTTTGTCGGAGAATGCCTCTGCCGACGACCCCCTTCCACTGGCCTCCGCTAAGTCGCTATTCTCCTCCTGCATGGACACTGGTACTGACTCCAGCAAAATATTATCTTAAGAAAGGCACAAATCAGTTACGAATACTGCTTGAATGCTTAGAAATAGAATAATAGTAAATAATACTAAGTAGTATTGAATCGGATGCCCTTTTTTTCTTAGCCTCTACCATGATCTACAGAACAATACAAGCATGATTTCATTTATTGGGTTATAATCCATGTTGTTAATTAAATAAAATTGATTATTCAATTGTCAATCAGTTAGAATGGACGAGCTGGGGCTTGGGCCGATGGTGAACGTATTGGAGAGGGCTGGTCTCCCTTCCACGCTCCCTGATGAAGAGTCCGCTGCCACTTTCAGCATCTCGAAGACTCTGGCCAAAATCCAGAGGGTGTTGAGCATGGATCTTCTCATCCAGCTGTCGATGGCCGTCGACCCCAAAACCAACAAAACCGTGATGGTGGTGAGTACTTGAGTAGCTTCCCTCAAGACAGGAAAATGCTGGAAATTACTTGAAGGTTTATTGCTTCTTCAATAGAAAGCCCTTCTCCACGCATAACTGGTCTACGAATACTTATCAAATGGAGAATATAATGTATCATTCAAATCACTTTAAAGGATGTAGTCACCTAAGAAAAGAAAAGGAATGCAATGAACACAACAATGTGTGATGGATATGGTTAGTTAGCCCTTCCCAATTCTTGAACCCGTCGCCTTGGGAGATGAATCAAATCAAATAACTTCAAGATTCGGTACCGGTAAAGTATGCTACCTACGCGCTCTTCACTGGTAAAGTATGCTACCTACAGAACGGTCACTGGTAAAGTATGCTACCTACACCAATTCCGCTACCTACAAGAGAAAATTCCACAGAAAAAAAACACATAAATGTTATAGTTGATGCTGGGAATCTTTACCTTGTCAAATGAAGTTTTCCCTTCAGTTTGAAGGTCGTCCTATGTCGCCGCAGGTCCCGTTACGTCATGAGAGAGGAAGTCTTCAAATCGTCAAAAAAGTGTTCGAACGGGTTTTATGGATGAAAAGATCGCCACCATTCTTCCTCCATTCTTCCTCCATTCTGCCTTATCCCGTATCGGTGTTTCACTATCCGCCATAACCCTTCAATCGTTTATTTTATTATCAATTATTTTCCTGAACAGATGGCCCAAACTCATTTCGATTAAGTGTTGTTGCCTCACGCACCAGGGTCTCGAACCGAACTGATAGTTCACCTCAAGTTGGAACAGATCAGAGATAAGATTCAGAAACAATCGGTGTTTATTGAACCGATAAAAATGGTCGGGTTCAGGTCAAAGTGTAGGTAGCATACATTACCACGGTCTATGTAGGCACCGGCTTCCGCTCGGTAGATAGCGACTTTCGCGTAGGTAGCATACTTTACCGGTACCCAAGATTCTGGGTCATCTTCTGAGCGTGGCGGAGCTTTAAATCCGCATTCAGCTCAATGGAAGGGGCAACTATACCATTCCATCACCTCACAAATGCCAGGTTTTTTTTAATTTAAACTTAATTGGCATTGATTGGTTTTGGTTATTATCTCTACCAAGGGCCGCAAATGTTGAAACAAACCACAGAGCTTTGTCCTAGGATATCTGGTCGGTCTGCCCTTCGCCAAGTGAGCTCTCCTGAATTAGAAGATATTCACCCAAGAGAACTGTTTGTAACAAGTTTCGTTACTGGTGTCGATGCTCCTTAAGATCTCATCCGTCCCGCAAGACATATTGTGAAACCCAATTAAAATTAAAAAAAAAAAAAGAATAAAATACACTACTTACTGAGTAAGTAAGTTACTCATCCTCCAGGAATCAGTATGGATTTATCAGCGTGGAATTTATTTGCAACTAGAATAAAAAGTAATGTACAAAATGTTCCAATACACTTTTGAATGAAGTTGATCGAAATTTAAGAAAACTCAACCCTTAAATTTAGATTTGAAGACGTGGAGTTGTGCAATTTCTACAAAAAAATACCGGGAAGAAGACCATTTTAGCTCACCATTTTAGACCAGCTTTCCAATGGTATAATTAGTTTTTATTTTTAGGGGGAACTTTTTTGAGAAAATTGATATTTTTATTCATTCATCCCGTTCCGAATACCTGCATTAATTATTTGAAACATGTTAGCTATAATGTATCTTTAGATTTGCAACTACTCCGAAAACGCCGGAGTTACGGCCGTTTTAGTGACGTAAGGTCGAAAACACCTCAACCTCAATTTTAACAGAAAAAACGCGTTTTTCTGTAGTTTAACACCATTGCCCTTAACTAACAAAATTTTTAATAACCAAAACAACTACACCGTTAGAACGCTGACATTTCGGCGGACGTTTCACCAGTTCTGCAGGGTTTCGCGTCAAGTATTAATGGGGTTGCTAGGCGAGATGAAAAACAGGTGATTTCAAGATTTTGAAAGAACCACCATTTCGTGCGGCAATAGCACATCTTTAATGTAACTAAAAAAATGTTTTCTGACATTAAATAGATAGAGCTATCGCTAAAATTGAGGAAGTTATGACATTTTTAACGACATAAGATCGAAAACACGCAAAAAATCTTAAATCGCGAAAAACTCGGAAACGAGACCTCTAAAAAAAGTGGTAGGAGGCACTTTTGGTCGGAAATGAGTTGTAGAATACGTAGGAGCCGGATTGTGCATAACTCCTAGGACACCCTGTAAATGCGAATAATTATTCATTGTTCATCGATGAAATATATATAAGCAGGACAGTAGACCTCTATGGTTCTACAGCCTGATCATTTAAATGATTAATTTTACACATTTAAGTACCAAAGATGAAAAATTGCCTATGCAACCTACAAATATGGGATTCTAGCTCACAGGAGGGGAGCTAGTGAACAGAGATGAAAGCTACGGCTGGGGGGGGGGGGGGGGGGCTAAGAAGGGTTTACGTGAGAGCATTCTGTGTTCACAAACGGTACTTACTAAGCCTAACTAACTCCCTGGAAAAATCTGTAGATTCAACCAGGGCACCAGAGAGGCTAGTGCTTACCAAGGTGGCAGGTACACGAATGACCCCCTCGGGCGGACGGAAAAGTGGTGATGCCGGGATAACAAAGGGCGGAAGGAGCTCACAAATCAAGTCAAATCAAATCATATAACTTTATTTGTATAAATCACTTACGTGATTGTTACAAGAGTTCAGAAGTTCATAGTACAAATGAATAAAATGAAATAAATGCCATACTTAACACAAGTTAAAATAAATCAAAGGCTTCATGTATGTTTATCGAAATAATAAACCTAATAGTCTTCCTCTCAAATACTGAAAATCTTAGTTTATCAAGATCGCAATTTACACTTTTCTTTTTTTTTCTTTTTTTTTTTTTTTAAATTTACACTGTATCTGCCGGTAAGGAATCTGATAGTTAAATCTTAATGCCATTGTAACATTAATCGACGTGATTCTCAGTATGATCCAAATTTTCGTTATGCCAAATATGATCCGCAAGCTGCTTTTTCTCGAATATGACCGCCACTAACTTGACCATGTCTGCTCTCTCTAGAGGCATACGAATCAAAGCTAACACAGTCTTGCTGAAATCACTGTTTTCGTGCCAAGTCTCAATTCAATTCAATTCAATTTTCTATTCAGGTTCCAAAAGAAAATTCCAGGTTTTCTAGTTTGTAATTTCCGGAGAGGGTTTTATTTTTAGGCGTTAGCATTGGATTATCATATGTGTGTTTCTGTTTTCCATTCAATATATGCTTAGTATCTAAATACCTTGATTGCTATAGTGGGCCATCCCTTTTTTTTTGTCAATGGCACTTTTGGCCGGGCTTCCTGGCCCCCTCTTTCTTGTATCTATATCTCCGTACTTTTTACATAGATCTTCCAATGTTAGTACTTTGTTGTCCATGAATAGTACGAAACCTTTAATGCGGGCTTGCAAACCCTCCTCCTTCATCTTCCGCCGATAGTGCAGTAGAGCTCTTCTTTTTTCCAGTTCTTTTTCCGTATGGTCCTGGTTCACATTTATTTTAGACCCCTCAAGATTCGGAGTCGCAGAAACGACCTGAAATTTAACTTGCGAATCAGAAAATTCTTTGGTCTTGGACCACGCCCACCATGTCTGCCCAAACGGTAGACATCTTCAACTTTATTCATGTCTATATGGGCGGAAGCAGCTCACCCGAAGGCTAGTTGATGGAGTGTTGAGCGGGGGTGCTAAGAACTGGATTGTACTCCTGTTAATCATTTAAATGATAATAAATCAAAACATCGTTCAAGGCTGACTGACGATAATTTGGAAAATTCTTAAGCTTTATCAGTGGCATTAATTCAAACGTCGATGAATTAGCTTCCCAAATTCAAACTCAAGTGTCTCACTGAAATCGGAGTCGTCATCTAACTTTCATAGTTTGGAACAACTCCAATTTATCAATTTGACTGTAAATCAATTTCATGTATGATATGTATCGCTGAAAATCATTGGCACTACCTACTTTTAAACGCGGTCTGCGAATGCATTTGCCCACAACACGTCATCGTTGAAAATAATGAAGTGAAATGTCGTTCAAACGTGGGTGGATAATCTTTACCAACTTTATTACCTACTTGTTTGTGGGATGACTGACGTATGACTTCATATACGAGCCTGACCTACATTGCAAATTGACAGTTCGATTAGGTCCGGACATTTACAGCGGATTCAGTACTGCCAAGCGATGGGCCTTTGATTTTTATCTGAGGCCGACCAACCGGTCGAAACATCCACATGTGGAGGCCGAGATAGCATGTCTGCCCGCCGTAACCTCGAAGTTCGAGGGAAATGTACGAAGTTTTAAACAGGGTCATCAGTTCAAAGTTACCAGTGTATAGGTAACGACCTGGCGTAGGGAAGACACACGCTTCCGGTTCCAATGCATCACATTAGGAGGGAGTCGGAACATTCGGTCGTGTTCAAATGATTTCCAACACTGCAGTAGATTCATCTCAACAGTTTTAAATAATCAAACTTGGAAAATTTTCTAGTCTTAGCTTCCTATTCTTAAAAAACGCTGCAAATTCTTTCACTGGGGTTTATTAGCTTTGGAGTGTGCGTGTTTCACAGGTGATAGAGCGATTATTGAATTTCAGGAGAGATATGCATAGAGCACGTAAATCTGTTCTCAACCAAAATACCTATTTGGATTGATCAGTTGATCATATTTGTGTGCCTCCTGAAATTCAATAATCGCTCTATCACCTGTGAAACACGCACACTCCAAAGCATAGTAGAAATTCAAATCATGAACGCAAGCCAATTGAATAATAAACCCCAGTGAAAGAATTTGCAACGTTTTTTGCAGAACAATTCAACCCGTGTATCGGCTATAAACCCTTTTAGGAGTTCACTCCAGTATCCACGTTCAGTACATCACTAGGTTACTGATATCAAAACAAAAACAATAACAAACCAAAACAACGCAAATGTTGGCACCATAAATTGGGCCATACATCGGGAATGGTTTGAGCTACGGACCTGGGGAGGAGCTCATTCGATTCCTCATGGAAAGTTCTTCAAAAAAAGTCCAAATTTAGGCCGCCTTGACTTTTTTGAGGTTTTTAGGGATTTTACAAAACTTTGACAACCCTTAAAGGGCACTTTAAATTAAGTGAGAGTGCTATCTAAAGAATTGGGGCCTTTTCGGACCAATATTGATTTTTTGATTTTTCCTAAAAATTTCACGGACGGAAAAAATTGTATTGCAGATTTGGATTCTACACCCTTTGAAACGTAAACCGTGGACTTTTCTTTTTTTTCAAGAGCGATTACAATGGTTTATTATTGAATAATAAACCAAAATTCGTGATTGTCTTTTGTTTGCCCGCTGTTACAGTACACGTTACAGTACTATCGTCAAGGTCGGATAATTCGGAAGATCGGATAACCGAAGGTCGGATGACCGAGACTTTACTGTATAATAGCACACAATACGTAAAATGATTACAATAAATTGTGAATTCCCTCCTGGCCTTCTTGCGATTTTGGTTTATTATTCAATAATAAACCATTGTAATCGCTCTTGAAAAAAAAATTTCTAACCCCCCTGAAAATTTCATGGTTTACGTTTCAAAGGGTGTAGAATCCAAATCTGCAATAAAAAATTTTCCGTCCGTCCTTCGGAGCTACTAATTTTTACTAACGTAATTTTCAGGAAAAATCCATGTTGGTCCGACAACGCCCCATTCTTGAGCCAGCTCTCACTCAATTTAATGTGCTCTTTAGGGTTGTCAAAATTTTTTAAAATCCCTAAAAACCTCGAAAAAAGTCAAGGCGGCCTAAATTTGGACTCTTTTTGAAGAAATTTCCATGAGGAATCGAATGAACCCCTCCCCAGGTCCGTAGGTCAAACCATTCCCGATGTATGGCCCGATTTATGATGCCAACATTTGCGTTTTTTTGTTTATTATTGTTTTTGTTTTGATCGCAGTAACCTAGTGATGTACTGAATGTGGATACTGGAGTGAACTCCTAAAAGGATTTGTAGCCGATACACGGGTTGAAGCATTCTGATATGCGTGAAACGATGCAAATTATTTCACTGGGGTTTATTATTCAATTTTATTCATTTGGATTGCATTCATGATTTGAATTTGTACTAAGCTTTGGAGTGAGCGTGTTTCACAGGTGATAGAGCGATTATCGAATTTCAGGAGATATGCATAGAGCACGTAAATCGGTCCTCAACCAAAATACCTATTTGGATTGATCAGTTGATTATATTTATGGGCCTCCTGAAATTTAGCATTTTCTACCAAATACGTAAGCATGTTTTTATTGTGGGGGGTATTGAGGTTCAATAAAAAAACGCTGCAAATTCCTACACTGGGGTTTATTATTCATTTGGCTTGCGTTCATGATTTGAATTTCTATTAAGCTTTGGAGTGTGCGTGTTTCGCAAGTGATGGAGCGATTATTGAATTTCAGGAGGCCCACAAATATGGTCAACTGATCAATCCAAATAGGTATTTTGGTTGAGAACAGATATACGTGCTCTATGCATATCTCCTGAAATTCAATAATCGCTCTATCACCTGTGAAACACGCACACCCCAAAGCTTAGTAGAAATTCAAATCATGAACGCAAGCCAAATGAATAAAATTGAATAATAAACCCCAGTGAAAGAAATTGCAGCGTTTTTTCATGCGTTGTTGAAGCTTGTGGTGTTTGTTTAGGTGTCGCCAACGCTGGGAGGCTCCAGTCTCCCGGAACTCGTGTCCACGGAAGAGCGCGTGGCCGTCAACTCCCGGGAGGCCCTCGGACTCCGACTCGCCTACATGACGGGCGTCATGTCGACGATGCAGCCCAACGCCTCCGTCACCGAGCTCGGCACTGCGGCTCTCAAAGTTCTCGTCGTTGACTCCCAAGTCCGATCGGTTAGTGGAACAAATGCAGAGTCGTTCAAAATAGGATACCCCGTCAACCATTACAAATTACAATTGCTTTTGAAGGATTGTTATGATCAATCCCATTCCCATTACAAGGAATGGACAACTACTACTATCACTTTTCTCCATTCCATTAAATAAATTTTGTCGAAAATAAGACTTTCAATTACTCATTACATTAAAGATGCAAAATTATTAAACCCATTACTTGAGAGAGAGAGAGATGAATGAATGAATGACTTCGTTTATTTCTTGATCTGTACATATTTAGGGCCAAAGGGCCCTCTCTTCCAATACATACAGAAAAACATAAAGTAAATATATTATTCGGAGTCAGGATTATCATTAATTTTACAATATAATAATAAGCTTAGTGTACGGTAGTAAGAAAAAGAAAAGAAACTCAATATGTGTATGTGACTTGGTTAAATAACTTATTACTTATTACAATGCGTACCTGGCTAATAAATTATCTTTCATCTTGTTTTTGAATGTATTTATTGATTGATCTATGGAAAATGTGGAAGGGGAATTGTTATAAAGCTTGATTGCTTGTAGTAAAAAAGATTTTCCAAAAAATGATGTTTTATGTGACGGAATTTGTAGGGTGTTTTGCACATGTCTCGTTGGGATACTATGGATATCCGTTCTTTTTGTCAAGTTCTGACTTAAATAGAGTGGGTTATCAAATTTAAGCAATTTAAACATCATTGTTCCCAATGCTAACTCGTGACGCTCGGAGATCTTCAGCCAACGTAGCTTACCGTAGTAGCTCGTCACATGGTCATCCAAATTTAATTTGAAAATAAATCGAACAGTAGCATTAAGTGCACATTGTAGCGTCTTGATTTTTTCCGCTGTAAGATCACAGTAGGCTAGACATGCATAGTCGAATAGGGGAAGAATGAGGGCTTGAACTAGTTTAATTCTTACATCGATAGGGAGATTATTGGCAAAAAATCTTAGCTGTCGTAAACCACCAAAAACTTTACAACATAAGGAAGTTACTTGCGCACCCCAACTCATATTCTGATCAATTAGAATGCCAAGACTTTTAATTTCCTTTACAAATGCAATTGTATGATCTCCTAGCATAATACTTCTAAGGTCAATGATTTTGTCCAACAGACTAATTCGGTTCTTAGATCCAATAATAATGGCTTTACATTTGATTGGATTAATTTCTAAGCCATGCATACAAGACCATTCATACAAACTCGTCAGATCAGCATTGAGTGTACCAATTGAATTATGGATGTCATTGATAGTAGTTTCGATGTATATTTGGACATCATCAGCATATAAGTGGTAGTCACAGTTTTTTAAGACTTTAGGTAGGTTATTAATATACATGCTAAAAATCAGAGCAGATAAAACGGATCCCTGCGGCACACCTTTGGCTATTTGACTGTTTGCTGACTTGTTACCCTCCGAGTCAACTACACATTGACAACGTCCCGTCAAGTAGGATTTGAACCACGCTAATACTTTCATGTTGAAATTGAAGGATTTAAAAATAGCTAGAAGAATGTCATGGTGAATACAATCAAAAGCACGGGAAAAATCAATTTGCACCATAATTGTCACGTTTCCATTATCCATGGCTCGCCTACAATCGTCTAGAATGCTAATTAGAGGAGTGGAAATTTTGATTTCGGGGGATGAAATCATTTGTCGATATTGACAGGGTGATCTAAAATGCTTTCCAAGCAATAGTGTTCAAGAATATCATTGAGGTAACGCGTGCTCTCTTGGTTTTCAGGACATCCAGAAGACAGACTCGGACGAGGCGCCGACACTGATGACATACGCCGAGCTGCAAGAGCTGATGGACAACGCAAACTCCACCGGAACCCCAAAGCAAAGGGTTAGTGCCGCGAGGCCTCGAAACAATGCTCTCCTACCCACTGTACAATGGACTATTAATATTAATGATAACTAGGGATTCGTCATAATTTGTAACCGGAAACAATCTTAGTTATTGTAGTGATTCTTTTTCATACACTGGAATGAATTTGTACATATATTAAGATGAAGGATTGTAAAGTGAGGTATGGAATTCGAAGCAAATTCTTATAGTTTAGGGAAAATTGTAATCAGAACGCCAGAATCAGACGCCTTCAAGCGTCTGGGTCATCCTGTGAGCGTGGCGGGCGTTACTGCCTCCAACTCAATGGAAGGGGCTACTATACCTTTCCATCACCTCACATGATAGCATGAGCTTTGTTTCGAACTCCTTATAACTACAGTTCAAACGTTGAAAATTGGAAAAAGGAGTTTATGAAATGACTTATAAGTTAGCTGTATTTCCAAACGTGCTATAATCATACTATAATCGTGCTGTAACTTCAGGAAAACTTGCAAATTTAATCAACTTTCCATGGGATGACCACTTTTTCGATTCCAATTAGAGAAATTCAAGTTTTAATGCACAAAAAACAAAATAATAATAATTTAAAAAAAAAAACAGTTGGCACCTACAAAGTTACCATATCATTAGATGAACGATCGTATCTGTTAACATTTTCCTGAATTTGACAGCTTCCACCAAGTATTTCAGAAATGCAGTTAACATACAAGTAGGTATATTCGAAATATTGTATATTCGAAAACTTGATTTTTCCCTAATTTTCAATGTTGGTTTATTATTCAATAATAAACCATTGGAATCGCTCTTGAAAAAAATTCTAACCCCCCCCCCCCCCCCTGAAAATGTCATGGTTTACGTTTCAAAGGGTGTACAATCCGAATCTGCAATTAAAAAATTTTCCGTCCGTCCGCCGTCCGCACGTTTTTTCCCAAACGGCTGGAGAAAAAAATCTGAAATTTTCAGGAAAAATCAATATTGGTCCGACAACGCCCCAATTCTTTAGCCAGCACTCTAATTTAATTTAAAGTGCCCTTTAAGGTTTGTCAAAGTTTTGTAAAACCCCTAAAAACCTCAAAAAAAGTCGAAGTGGCCTAAATTTGGACTCATTTTGAAGAACTTTCCATGAGGAATCGAATGAGCCCTTCCCCAGGTCCGTAGCTCAAACCATTCCCGATGTATGGCCCGATTTATGGTGCCAACATTTGCGTTTTTTGGTTTATTATTGTTTTTGTTTTGATAGCAGTAACCTAGTGATGTAAGTAATGTGGATACTGGGCTGAACTCCTAAAAGGCTTTGTAGCCGATACACGGGTTGAAGCATTCTTATATGCATGAAACGCTGCAAATTCTTTCACTGGTTTTTATTATTCAATTGGCTTGCGTTCATGATTTGAATTTCTACTGAGCTTTGGAGTGTGCGTGTTTCACAGGTGATAGAGCGATCATTGAATTTTAGGATGCACACAAATGTGATCAACTGATCAATTCAAATAGGTATTTTGGTTGAGAACAGATTTACGTGCTCTATGCATTTCTCCTGAAATTCAATAATCGCTCTATCACCTGTGAAACACGCAGACTTCAAAGCTTAGTAAAAATTCAAATCATGAACGCAAGCCAATTGAATAATAAACCCCAGTGAAAGAATTTGCAGCGTTTTGAACTGTAATTGCGGTCCTTAGGAGTCCGTTTTTGATTATGAATGGACTCACAGGTATTGGAAACGTAACGCTAAACCCGAAAATGTGAACAAAACTTGAAAAAAGAGTTGTGTTACTGAAGCAACTTTTTAGGTTTCTAGCAAGATGTGACCTTCACGTCGTCGGGAATCAATCCAACCGCAAGAAATCTCGAATAGACAAATTCAAATCTTGCAATCAGTTCCAGCACAAAACTACAAAAGAAAATTTCATATTTAGGGGTTTGTAATAACTGTATATCTCCATATTTTATGAACTATATGTCTATAATTTTAAAGTAGCATCCGTCACACGGAGAAGTGTCTCACATAATTTTTAGCTTTGATAGCTGCCTGAATAGCTTTTATTTATACATTATATTTTATTATATACATGAATTGATTTATCTTTTCAGTTCAACTGGGTGGAGTATCTATCAGTTCTTTTGGAAGGGCTCAACAAGCAAGTGTCGGTGAACGACACAGTTTACGTCAGCTCTCCCGATTATTTCGTTCTTTTGGCGCAAAGGCTTCACAGATCGCGACCAGAAAGTTACGGTAAGAAAGGATGAACCAATAATACAGTTTGTATCAGATAAGGTGCGCAATATTTCACCCACGTATTCTACAACCAACAAGAAGTGCGTTCTAGCATTTCCGTTATCTCTCTTAGTTTCTGAGTTATTTCATTTCTAAGATTTTTTTTCGTGTTTTCGACCTTGTCTCAGCAAAACGGCTATAACTCACATACAGTATTATGTTAAGTAAAATCTTGAGATTACGTTTGAACTTTTGTTCTTGAGCCCCGACAATTTTGCCAAAGCCATCCATTTTACAGAAGTCAATTTTAGAAATCTGGTAACACTCATCTGTTGGACATATAGTTTTTTAATGCAAAAAAAATAATAATAAATAAATGAATAAAATAAAATACGACGTCAATGAAAAACTCATTGTTCATCTATGGAACACGAATCTGCAATGTACAACGACCGATATTTGAGGAGCTTACTTTCAAACAGGCACATATCCATTCCGACGAAATGTTCAGGAAGTAAAAAAAAAAAACGATTTGCAGATTAGTGGAGATGTTTTTCTGCAGTTTCTCATCGGAGTAATGTGTGAGAAGGCACAGATAAAGATGCTTCAGAATATGAATCAATGTTTTCCAAAACACGATTTTCATTTTGGAAATGTGCCCTTTTGATCAAAACCCATGGATTTGTGCCTTTTTGAAAAAGAAAGAATTCATTCTCCATTCTGTAGGTCTCATTGAAAACCTGAATAAATATTTCCATTTGTCATGCCTGCCATCTATCGAGTCTCGTGTAAATATTCAACGTCAAGACGAAGGAGCAATGCTTCTTTTTGGATATGTGCCTTTTTGAAAACCCACGACTTATCGCCTGACGAAATTCGGAGGATATGTGCCATTTCGATTGCAAGGCACTGAAAAAAACGTCTGCCATGTGGGTGTGGCACATAGCTTCCTCGTATCCATAACATGACTGTATTGAAAATTATTATTGACTGGAGAACTTCGTTCAATTAGGCGAAGTAATTATTGAATTAGGGTAAATTTATTGTTATGCAGGAGCATAACTTGAGAAAATAAAGGTAGGCATGTTCAACTATTGAACAAACTATAAAATATACCTAATAAGTCCGAACAATCCCTGAAAATTTCATCGAAATCGGTCAAGAACTCCCGGAGTTATGCTTGTGGCAAGGATTTCACGTTTGCGCATGCGCAGAGGCTACTATTGATCCGGAGGTCATGAAACTCATAGGGGACCATCTACACATCAAACCGAACAATCCCTGAAAATGTCATCGAAATTGGTCAAGAACTCCCGGAGTTATGCGCGTAACAAGGATTTTGTTTGCGCATGCGCAGAGACTACGATTGATCCGGGGGTCATGAAACTCATAGGGGACCATCTACACATCAAACCGAACAATCTCTGAAAATGTCATCGAAATTTGTCAAGAACTCTCAGAGTTATGTGGTGGACGGATTTGTTACCTTTCGATGCAAACGCATAACTTTAGCCCCGGAATTGACGTGAATGTGTTCTGTTTTGTTCGGAAATGGAAGAGGGATCTGATTCAACTCATATTCAGAGATAGGAAATTGAGAAAAAAACGTTTTCTCCCAGATTTGGATATGTGCCTTTTTGAAAGTAAGCTCCTCATTTGACGATCAACCTCATTTTCGAGCACTTTCATATGTCCCTGAGGTTCTCAAACGATCCGAAGCGGCTAGTGAAATGAGAACAACCCATATTTGTGCTGGGCTGAAGTAGAGAATAGGTGACCCCTTCCTTTATCAGACTGTATCGATGTGTATACAGAATAATATGTCGGTATCAATCCCATGTATTATTGAATGATTTTCACGACCGTTATATCGATAAAAGGATGTTTAATACGCAGAAACACAAGTGTTAACACATTCTAATCTATTTGTCCGACTGATCTATACTTTACTGGAAGGATTGATGTAGGATATTTTTTTGTTTTTGAGATCCGAGCGAAGCGAGAATCCAGACCAGCGAACTACACAGAACATATCGATAGGATATAGCGACGGTCTTATCAGTAGGGGGCAGAGTTGAGATGTAATCATTACTTTGAGTAATGAATAATTTTCCGATTACTTTCATTGTAATGACGTATATTTGGCCAGTAACAATTTCAGTAAAAAGGAGATTGAAAATCCGAAGTTTTGGGGTTGAAATTACTCCAGAAGTAATCGCGATTACCATTCCAATTACTGTAATGGTAATCGTTAAAACGATTACTTTTTCCGATTACAAGTAATGGTAATCGAAATACCGATTACTTTTTCCGATTATAAATAATGGTAATCGAAAAAACGATCACGATTACTTGAAATCGGAAAAAGTAACCGTCATTCCGATTACTTTTAATTAATTCCGAGTTTAATTAATTCCTTACAAAAACGCTGCAAATTCTTTCACTGGGGTTTATTATTCAATTGGTTTGCGTTCATGATTTGAATTTCTACTAAGCTTTGGAGTGTGCGCGTTTCACAGGATAGAGCGATTATTGAATTTCAGGAGGCACACAAATATGATCAACTGATCAATCCAAATAGGTATTTTGGTTGAGAACACATTTTCGTCCTCCATGCCTATCTCCTGAAATTTAATAATCGCTCTATCGCCTGTGAAACGCGCACACTCCGAAGCTTAGTAGAAATTCAAATCATGAACGCAAGCCAATTGAATAATAAACCCCAGTGATTATTGAATAATAAACCAAAAATCGTATATTCCAAGTCCCCGAGGAGGGGAGCAGGTTGCCCTAGGAGACGCTCCTCTTCGGTGGGGGGGTCCCCTTCACTGGCGCGGTCGAGAGGGGGGGGTGAATTCTACCCAGCGGTTGCCCTCGGAGACGGTCCTCATTGGTGGGGTCCCCTTCACAGGCGCGGTCGAGAGGGGGGGTGGCGGAGAATTCCACCCGCCCAACGTTACCACCCCCTGATATACCTACCTGCTCTGATATTTTCGTCTGTATATAGAATGATGATGATGATGATGATTGATGATTGATCGAAACTGACGCTGGCACATAGGTACGCCGCCTGCAGCGCCGCGCCTCTTGAGAGATAACTCTCCTGCAGCGCGGCGCAGCTGGCGCCTGTTTCGGTAGGTACATGAAGAAATCGCAAACCGCGATCTATCAGTGCGATCAAACAATACAACTCTACAGATGTGTGTGCGGCATCACGCTTTGTTGCGGCAAAACGATTGTGCCGCGTGTTCGATTTTTCTTCAGTCCAAGAATTTTCCTTAGCCGTTCAGCCTTCACATGTGATACAACCATCAACCTTCACGCGTTCGCGCCAACCTGAGTCACACCGGCGCTCGCACAGCTGTCTGTCGACCGTCCTTGATTTTTGCTTCCGAGTCTACTAAAGTAGCGGAAGCATTGTTTTCACTTTCGGAATGTGAAAATTTTTGATGATTGATCGAAACTGACCAAAATCAAAAATTCCACTGCATTTTGCGTTTTAGACATTTCTGAACAATTTTGGTTCCGTGTCTGTCTGTGTGTCTGTGTGTCTGTCTGTCTGTCAGCAAATCCTTGTTACGGGCAAAACTACACGAAGTTATTGTCCGATTTTGATGAAATTTTCAGGGATTGTGCGGGTTGGGGTGTAGATGGTCCCCTATAGGTTTTCAATTGAATATATAGCCTCTGCGCAAAACGTTTCATGAGTTCCCCCAATTTCAATGAAATTTTCAGGATTGTTTGGTTTGGTAGATGGTGCGCAAACGTGAAATCTTTGTTACGCGCATAACTCCGGGAGTTCTTGACCAATTTCGATGAAATTTTCAGGGATTGTGAGGGTTAGGGTATAGATGGTCCCCTATAGGTTTCATGACCCCCGGATCAATAGCAGCCTCTGCGCATGCGCAAACGTGAAATCTTTGTTAAGCGCATAACTGCGGGAGTTCTAGACCAATTTCGATGACATTTTCAGGGATTGTGCGGGTTAGGGGTCCCCTATTGGTTTCATGACCCCCGGATCAATAGTAGCCTCTGCGCATGCGCAAACGTGAAATCTTTGTTACGCGCATAACTTCGGGAGTTCTTGACCAATTTCGATGAAATTTTCAGGGTTTGTTCGGACTTATTAGGTATATTTTATAGTTTGTTCAATAGTTGAACATGCCTACCTTTATTTTCTCAAGTTACGCTCCTGCATAACAATAAATTTACCCTAATTCAACATTTACTTCGCCTAATTGAACGAAGTTCTTTAGTCAATAATAATTTTCAATGATCTATACATTTATGGATACGAGGAAGCTATGTGCCACACCCACTTGGCAGAGGTTTTTCAATGATTATCTTGCTGGTTTCTCTACTTTCCATTGCAGTAAATACATAAGAACCAGGATACAATTTTAAAATCACATTTTTCATAAAAAATTCTTTATTGTTTAAAATAACAGCCGTTAATAGTCGTTAATGGCTAAAAATGAACTCTTGCTTCCGAAAACACGCAATTGGCTTCAAAAAGCCTCTTGGAAAATGATTACTTTTATTCAACTCTTTTCTGAAAAACTAGATTATTTATTTCAATTGAACTAGAAAGAAATTGAAAGAATTCGCAGCGTTTTTTATTGAACTTCAATACCCCCCCAAAATAAAAACATCTATAATTTATCAAGTCCTTTAGCACTCGTATTGCGTTACAACTTCCCCAAATCCAAATTTAAACGATGTAGCCAAAGGTAGACAGATGTAGAGGAGGAACACAAATATCATCAACTGATCAATCCAAATAGGTGTTTTGGATGAGAACCGATTTACGTGGTGTATGCATATCTCCTGAAATTCAATGATCGCTCTATCACCTGTAAAACTTGCACACTCCGAAGCTTAGTAAGATTCAAATCATGAACGCAAGCCAATTGAATAATAAACCCCAGTGAAAGAATACTTATTTACCCCAGTAATAGTATTGAATAATAAACCCCAGTAATAATATTGAATAATATTTACCTATATATTATCAGAATGCTTCAACCCGTGTATCGGCTACTAACTACACTACAAGTATTCACATCGGCTACCACTCCGGTATCCACATTCACTACAACTCAACGCTATCGGCCGGACATCACTAGGTTACAAACAAACAATAATAAACGAAAAAACGCAAATGTTGGCACCATAAATCGGGCCATACATCGGGAATGGTTTGACCTACGGACGTGGGGAAGGGCTCATTCGATTCCTAATGGTATGTTCTTCAAATAGGAAAATATTTAGGCCGATTCGACTAGTTTTGAGGTTTCCAGGGATTTTACAAAACTTTTACAGCCCATAAAGGGCACTTTAAGTTGAGTGAGGGAGCTGGCTCAAGAATTGGGGCGTCGTCGGACCAAGATGGATTTTTCCTGAAAATGTCAGATTTTTTGCTCCAGCTGTTTCGGAGATATCGTGCGTACGGCGTACGGCGGACGGACGGAAAATTGTTTATTGCAGATTCGGATTCTACACCCTTTGAAACGTAAACCATGAAATTTTCAGGGGGGGGGGTTAGAATTTTTTTTTTTCCAGATCGATTACAATGGTTTATTATTGAATAATAAACCAAAAGTGTCTTCAGCTTCCTAATTTCAAAGGGACATGAAGAATGCGGAAAACTGTGTACCAGTATTTATGTTTAGGTTTAGATTGCTAAAATATGAGCAGTTGATTTGTAAAAGATAGTATATAGCAGTTAAGTTCAATAGTTTGTAATTCGGACCAAGTGCACAGGTAATTGTTAACACGCTTAGGCTTACTCCCCCACTTAGCACGGAACTGTGTTCCAAAAAGTGGGGAGTTCCGCCAATGTACTTGAATGGAAATTACCTTGTTCTTATTAATGGAATAAACATATTTTTCATTTTTCATTTTCATTTTCACCTAAACTATTGAGCCACGTCCTGAAAATTAGGTAGATATGTTCCTACCGTCAGCCTAGTTGACTTCCGAGAACTATCGCCTATCTGAAATTGGAATCTCCTCATCTCCATCGTCTAGGAAATAAAAGAAATTGAGTCTAGACTCGCAGGGAAGAGATTGGAGGGTGGAGGTAATTCGGAATAAATTAGGTTCCATTATCTGAAAGCTTCAAACTGCGATGGTATCAGACCAGACGCTCTGTCAGCGCCTACAAACTCGAACAAGTTTTACTTCAATTCTCATGCTTTTCTTTTGAGTTAGTGATTTTCAGTTATGTCTGTTTCGCAGCTTGGAATTAGTATTTCTGCATCTATAGGAAACCCTTCTACGTCAAACATTGATTAAATTTTGTCACAGATCTGTGGCACATAGTCCGAACTTGGCGCTTTCACAGTTGGTAATTGCGTTCTTCACGCTTTAAAGAGACGCACAATCCATTAATACTTCGCTTCCGCAGATCGATAAGTTAAAAAATTAGCCACATTTGTACTTCAACTGATCAGTGTGTATCCTCACCTCGAAATTGACTAACAAAATTGATAGGACGACATCGTCATAAACATAACCCTTTAAACACTTTACTAGCCCTTCAGTAACTAACACAAACTGATATCTAAGTGCCTACAGTGGTGCAAAATTACTGTATAAGGACCCACGAATTGAATAACCAAAATTTAACGAGATCAAATACTGTCGGCAAATATAATGAATGATATTACAAAATACGAAAAACTTGAATTCAAAAAGAATTCTTAAAAACAAAACGCTTTTGCAATTATATCAGATGAGTCTATCGTCACATTTAACGAGGCGATTTTTAGAACGCGCAACTGCGTTCAAATTCACATTTATGTTGACTTTCGGAGCGTCGCCCATCTGGGGAAACGTACGAAGGGCACACGGACTTTCTCCAGCCGATAGCCTAATCATGTTCACAACATTCCAACTATTCAGTTCGTTCGTATAAACGGTGAGAGATGGACCTGCAAATACAACAAAAGTTCTCAAGTCAACGGGGTAAATGCGCGATTGTTGTGGAAAATTACAAATTTACTGAATTTCGCATGATGAAGTGCGGATCCATCACGTTTCGTTGTGCAAATCGGCAGTGTAAAGTGAGTCTAACCACCGATTCAAACGTCACGCGAATTTTGTCTTTTAAAAATACGCATGTCCACGAGCCAAAAGACA
Organism: Creontiades dilutus; assembly: GCA_031894815.1. Classification (NCBI taxonomy): domain Eukaryota; kingdom Metazoa; phylum Arthropoda; class Insecta; order Hemiptera; family Miridae; genus Creontiades; species Creontiades dilutus. The sequence continues at coordinate 46,403 of JAVIWC010001563.1, forward strand.
GTGATCAACTTGAAAGGGAAGGAAATAATATAAATCAATGTAGTCAGATTCTCTCTTATTTCTATTTCATTAATTCATGGGAAATAAGCATTTTCGGCCAGGGGAAGCTTTTACCCAGATGGGTCGTCGCGAGCTCGGAAAGGTGTCCCCAGTTAGGTCTATATTCTTTCCCCAGTTGGGCGGTAGTATGACTAGAATTTACCCAGATGGGAGCCGCCCATTCTTAATTACTGTTAAAGTCACAGCCCTTGGAGAAAGCGAACGGATGAACTTAGAGCGGTCCACGTGGTCTTATTCGATTCATCGTAGCGATGTCTGTCAATAACTAATATAAACACATACTTATATTAGTTTAAGGCCGAAAGGCTACATTAGTTCAAGATAGGGAGGCTGTAACTTTGCGATTTTTTAGCAACCCTCGCCTTCTCTCTTCTAGATCCTAAGAGAAACACAATCATCTTATTTTTATAAACATCTGCCGGTTTGTCCATACTACTTCCGATCTCTCTCCACGCATCTTCTTTTAAAGTTGTTTTTAATAATCAGAATCTCTAGGGCTCCGAAATACCGGAAATCTTTTACACAACTCGCTGAGTTGTATCTATCTGTCTCCTCTATCCATTCCATTATTTTCCCTACAGAAAACAAAAAGAAAGTTCAAACCAACAATGAACGCACTATAAAAATATTGCGCAACGTTGATGCAACACTGACACTGGTCCGATCGACGTCCACGAACGTACAGCGCTCCCCTTTGTGTTCGGTCAAAAACCGATAGCGAATGGAGCGGCGTAGAACGTTCGCTAAGTGTTGCACGCTCGGAGCGCGGTAGCGTATCCACTACACAGGCGCGCGCTGGCCTGATCTGACAATACTATTGACCAGAATTCCTTGGGATTTGTCACCCTTTCCAATTTTACACCCACGTTTTGATAAAATCCTTTCTCCTCACGTTCACAAAGGCATTTGTATTCTCTATTGACAGCCAGATACAATTGTTTGATGATACTCGACCCGTTTCCTTTGAAACTATTTAGGAGGGCAAATGACTTATTTCTCACTCGCCAACATTCTTTACCAAACCTCGTCTTTTTAGCAATTAATTTGGAATGGTCCCCGCGACTTAGTGGAATGCTACTTCGCCCCGCAGCACTCCTGCTACAATCGGTTATGAAATTTCCCTTTGCCTCGATACTTCTTGTTATTTCCTTCTAATCGGCAAGTAATAGCTTCAATTTATCATTATAATATTTCTTTTCCGACTCAGACCAATTTAATCTAGGCAGTAATGGCAGTGCGACTTCTTCAACATCTGGTGTATTTCCTTTGATAGTCAGCACTGTGGGCTTGTGATCAGAATGGACCTGTGAAAAAACTTCAAAATCAACTACATTGTCCAACAAATAAACTGAGCGTATCCACTACACAGGCGCGCGGAGCGCCATTGGTTCACGAACACAGGGGATACGCGCTTTAAGATGCACTTACATGTCCATTAATGCTAAAAAGACTCCCGGTTACGATCTGATATCAGGTCGTATGGTGAAGGAGCTCCCCGAAAAGGCAGTGCTTAAATTGCTTCACACTATCAATGCTATTTTTAGGCTGAAACATGTACCATCCCAATGGAAGGTTGCGGAAGTCATTATGATTTCCAAACCAGGAAAGTCGCTAAACGAGAAGACGGGGTACCGGCCAATATCCCTCCTCCCTGTTATGTCGAAACTGTTCGAAAAGCTGCTTCTTAAACGACTTAAACCACTAATAGAAGATAGAAATTTGATCCCAAATCACCAATTCGGATTCAGACAACGGCACTCTAGATCAAGTCCATCGAATCATTAACATAATTGAGAGGGCCCTAGAAGGTAAAAAAATATGTGCAAATATCTTCTTGGATGTGGCTCAAGCCTTTGACAAGGTTTGGCACGGGGGACTGGAGTACAAACTGCACAGGGATCTCCCAAGACAGTACTACTTACTACTGAAGTCCTACCTTGAAAATAGACATTTCAGGGTGAAGCAAGATGACCAATACTCCGGCTTGAAGCCCATAAAAACAGGGGTCCAGCAGGGGAGTGTCTTAGGGCCAGTACTCAACCTCCTGTACACACGGGACTTACCCCAACAAGAAGGCACAAGTGTTGCCACCTTTGCAGATGATACGGCTATCCTCTTTGTTGGAGATGATATAGAAGCTGCAACACGTAAACTACAGACGTCTACTACTGAGGTTTCTAAGTGGACCAAGATGTGGAGAATGAAGCTCAACGAATCAAAATCAGCCCACATCAACTTCACTAACCGAAAAGTCCCAATCTTGGATGTTGAGATCAATTCGAATAAAATACCGCATACTGAAGCAGTTGAACACTTGGGTTTGACACTTGACTCCAAATTAAACTGGAATGAACACATAGAAGAAACAAGAACTTAAAATCAAGTACAGAAGGACGTATTGGCTAATGGGAAGGAATTCCCATCTCTCTCTTCACAAACAACTGCCTATATATAAGCAGATCCTTCTCCCTATTTGGACTTACGGGATACAGATCTGGGGCTGTGCCAAGAAATCAAATATTAAGAAAATCCAAACCTTTCAGAATAAAATACTGAGAAGTATAGTTGGAGCCCCTTGGTACATGCGAAACGATGATATTCATCGAGATTTGAGGATGGAGACAGTCTATGAAATTATTGCAAAATACGCAAGGAAGCATGAACATCGCCTCCACAAACACGAGAACCCGGAGATGCTCTACGTTTTGGACAACGAAGGTGAAATCCGACGTCTCAAGCGAAACAAACCACTGGATTTAGTTGTGCTGCTTGAATAGAAGTGCAATCAAACTCAGTGCTAATTAATTGAGCCATATAATAAAGGGCTAGGTTTTGCTGTAAACCTACCCTCTTGGAGTGTACCTTTATTGATATGTAAAATAGATGAAATGTATTTGATTTTTCAGTTGCAATTAATAAATCACGAAAAAAAAAAACTTATATGTCAAAAATTAACCCTGAAGTTTGGTGAGAACCAAGTTCATTCATACAGGTTTAGAAAGGACAAACAATAAAAACATCCACTTTGGTACCGGGAAATTTTGGCCCAAAAAAAACCTATTCCCAGAGACCCGTCTATTGAGCTGAATATTCGCGTTTCGAAGTTTTCTACGGAGCATAGTTCGATTCCACCTATCGAAAACGAAAAGTTCCAAGAAAGTTCCTCATTTGAGATTGATCAACGAGGAGGTCAATAAATAGTGTAGAATGATTTGAATCAATTCCTTGGAAACCATCTGCCGTTCTGATCTGAGACAGATCGAATGAAATAGGTCTAACGGTGGAAGCAGTTAGTAGTGACGGCAGGAGAGGGGGATGTCGTTATTGAAACCGAAGTATTCCGAGGCGGCTGACACTCCAATCTAAAGTTGCCCGTTTCCACGTGAAGAGCTTTGACAGTTGACGTTCACGTTGCCAACTCAAAGGAGATCACGCTATCCACAACACAACCTCGTTGTATTCATAAATCCTCCTCGTTTTCGTAAGGGAAACATGTTGGAAAGCTTTGGGAAACATTCTTCATTCTATTATTTCTTCGAATGTATAGCATTATCAGGCGAAATCATAGACCTATCTGTACCAGTACCTTCTCCAGTATATATTAGCCGTCTTCCATATGAAACGAAACCGTTTCCTTTTAATTGAAATCCTTTACAAAGCAAAGAAACCATTGTTTTTTAATGTAAGTACAACTTTACTGTACAATGGTACATTCTAGTTTTGCAAAAGTGTATGAAGTAATAAATAAATAACATGAGACATGAGGAGGAGAATTCCTCCAGTGAACACTTCCTCTTAAACATAAATATTAATAAATGTCAGGTAGGTGAGAGATCACATGAGTGTTGAGCTACGAAGTTGCAGATGTTGAGGTATGTGGGTTACTCCGTCGCTCCTCAAGGTTGCTCTAGTAAGTCAGTATGGCGTTTTCTTTCAAGTCTACGGAAAGGACGTTCGAGGGGTCTAGAGTTTGTAATACGGAGAGCGAGTGGATTTGGGTGGCTAGTTAACTTGGTATGTAGGCAGGTATAGCACTTGCTCAGAACCAGTGTCTTGGTGTATGTTGGAGCTTCTTACAAACCACAGCGCTGAAGTGATGATCCGTAGCACTCTGTTTTGGAACGTCTGGATTTTCTTTATCACTGATTCTGAGCATCCGCCCCAGCTTTGGCAGCCGTAGTCCCATGTGGGACGAATTAGGATTACATATATTATACGTTTCTTGTTCAGTGTTAAGGAAGAAGTGGAGTTGAGAAGAGGTTTGAGGGTGACGATATTGTTTTATTAGTTGGTTAACGTGGTTTTGGAAGGTTAGCCACTTGTCTAAGGTTAATCCTAGACTGCGTGTCATGTGATCTGCCACTGCCCTGTGCTGGCAAGACAGCGTTTTCTAACCTGGGGGCAAGCTTCCGTTGATCACCAGGTTATTAAAACGGGAGAGGTAAAGGATCTCCTCTCATTCGCCAAAACGTGGTGGGGAAGGGTGGACCTTCCAGCTTTATCTGGGGTTGACGACAATAGATCGCCACAACAGACTGGGATGGTAATGCCCACCCAGTAATTACCAGGCAGTTAGTGCTTGGGTTCCAGGCAGCTCCTGACGATGGGTACAAGTGCCGTTCACTGGGCATTCAGTGCTCGGTTCGGCAGGGTGCTCAGGTCGGGTAGACAAATGTGCCTGGGAAGGTCATGACCTCCTCCTCCAGCCACAATAGGTCCACCAGGGCCTCAATGGTAAAAAAAAGTTAATCCTAGATATTTTACCTGTTACCAGTCGTATATTATCAGGGTTATTGTTTTTGTATGCGGTTGTTGTTAGCTCGTATCTATAACTGTTTGAGATAACTGAAATTTCCTACCACAGCATAAATGGAACTCTCTTTCACATTGCAGAAAGATATCTTTGGTGGTTCCTGGTTACTTCAATGGTGCCTCACACTACGGAGGAACTTCGATCTTTGAAAGACGATCTCTACGAAGCCCTTTTCAGGAGACCTCGTCAAACAAGGTGATTTCGATTACGGTGGAACTATATTAATATTATTATAGCACGAGTTTCGTATTCTATATGATTGTTACGTGGAAGGTTAAAGAATGGTGTAGCTACCCTTTCTATGATTGATACAGTGCAATACATATTTCAATACAGTTGAAGGTAAAAAGCTCCCAAGTTTATGATTAAGGAGTCGCAGTTTGAAGAAATGGAAAAGAGTCATCCATATCCTGCTCGTGGTATATCTTCTATAACCTGTAGACAGAGTCCATAATATCATCGGTTATAATCATCAAGAGTTTTAGTCCAACTTTGGGAATCACCTTCAACAACCACAAACTAGTACCACCTGTACCTACAACTATTTATTGACCATAAATACCATATAGGTTCAATATTTGTCTCGACTTTCCATTAAGTAAAGATATTTATCAACAGTAGGTATCGTAGAAGTAAAGGCTACTATCCTAGTCGTAATTACGTTTGCTTTATTTATTTTTTGACGAGGCAAATTTTAAAGGAATTCCCTTATTGCTGTACAAGTTGGAGCAGACTTTATCTCTGGATATCAATTCTTTCACAAATCGGAATTTTGCCCCATCTACAACAAGCATCACTTGGCCACGTTCGCTCGCCAAATTTGAGGTTTGCATTTGTTTTCTGTTACTTAAACCGGAACAGGTTCACGGGGTGAGTGAATACTACACGAGGTTGATAATGAATGATAATTTGAACAAATTAGTAGGAAATTGGTAGTTTTCAAATGTTAGATCTTAAATGGTTAAAGGCTACATTGGAAAAATCTACTGCTTCTATTAAGTGGCGATGTGTTCGACTTGTACCATGACAATTGGCACATCGAACCCTGGTTCGCTAATTCGAATACCCCCATCACCGTCAATATGTAACAGCTACTATGGGGTTTTGATCGCATCTTTTTTCCCATTCAGATAATTATGTTTTAGGGGGAAAGTTGCAAGGCTGTTGCCAAGATCTGCAAGCTACATGGCAAACTATGGAGGAGCTGTCAGGAGAAGATGCATGTAATGCATTCAAGAATTCGGAGGCCACATAGAGCACTTACTGTTAATCGGTACCCAATTGTTTATGACCGGTGATAACATTTTTGGATTTTAGCATGGAACATGTTTAGCCTTGGAGTAACTAGCTGAAAAATGTCAAGCAGGATGATTGACGCGGGAGGGTAACGCGGAAGTGTCACACGTGCCAGGGCGCCAGGAGCGACCAGGAGCTAAGACTGTGAAAAGAGCGGGGGCCCCACCATCAGAACTCACAAAAACTGTTTTCGCGGTCTTCGACCGCGACCTCCTGGTCGCTCCTGGCCCCGATACTGAAACTCGTACTAGCTAAGCCTGTATCCTTGAAAACGCTCGTTCCCCACTCCCCAGACGCACTGGTATATAAAGAGGGAAGGTACCGGATGGTGTGGCGGCAATATGCTGGGGATCCTGGGATTATTAAGGTCAACAACCAGAGCTTAAGGAAGGGTAGGGTGTGTGAACCATTCTGAATTTGGACTATCGAAATTCGAACATTCCGAATTACTAAATGCGACAAATCGGAAGGCTTAAGATAGCAGGCCAAATACGAGCAAACTAAAAGCAGGGGGGTTTACAGATAGTAAATGGTCCACACGTGTATGTTAAATATATATTAAGTGTTAATTGAAGCAAGAAATTAGATCTGCAATATTTAATTTTTGTTATTTATGGCAACATTGATGATGAGGTACATTTTGGCAAATTGTCGATTAATTCTATGATAGTTGGGATATTTCTTGTGGTGGTTGTTCCGGTAAGGTCTGTTGCTATTCGTAAATGATTTGTTCTGGTGTTCCTACGAGGTCTGGTGCTGTTCTATGAGATCTGCCCAGGAGAATTGCAGGTGCTGTGGCTGGTTATCGGGTTGGCAGGACGTGGACAGATTCTTCTGAAAGTTGGACAATCCGGCTCCTAGCAGATTAAATGTACTCATCGAGCTCAGAACCTGCCGCTGAATGAGAAGCCGGCCTGGGTATCTTTGCGCCTCGCTCCTCCGAACTTCTCCCTGTCGTGTTGGACGTAGGCGCCCGCCCTCAAGTTGCCGTCCTTGCTCACCCAGGCGTCCTGGCTCACCCTCACGCTCTCCCGGTGCCCGCCGGGGAATTGCGTGTGACTCGCTTCCCCAGTCAACTTCGGTTCTTCCTTAGGCATCTCGACCTGCGAAAATCAGATTAAATAACATTAATAACGAGAAAAATAGGGGGATAAAAAGGGGGTACCTATCCTACCAATGTGTTATATATGGGAGCCACACCTTATGTCAATAAACTACATCTTGGGTAGCTATTAACATTTCTAGGGAAATCGGAACACAGCACCTCGAGTCATTTCAATTCGCTCTTTCTATCCCAATAATTTTCATCTACTCAGAACGCCGCTTCCAAGTTCGCCACAGAGTTCAGCTATAAAATTTATTGTATATGTTTTATTGTCAGTGGCAGGTTTTATGTTACGTGTCGTATTATAATTAGTAAGAAGCAATGTTATGGACGGGTAGGTTTAGTAAGATAAATTAAGGTAAGGGAAGAATTAAATTTAAATATGTAGATACCTGTTAGTAAATAAGCAATGACTTCGTTGTTTGCCTCTAAGGTAAGTACCTGTTTATCTATTACCTATTTAATTATTAGTAATAAATTGTTCATAACTTACTCCGTGCGCGCGTCGTAGAAGCGGCATGTTGAAACAACGATTTTCCAACAGCCGTTATAAACAATTTATTACTAATTTAATTACTTAACGATTTCTACTAAACTTACCGTCCATGAAATATTACTTCTTACTAATTATAATACGACTCGTAAAGTAAAACTTGCCACTGAAAATAAAACACATAAAATAAATTTTATAGCTGAGCATATTAACTCACAATGGCAAACTTGAAAGCGGCGTTCTGATTAGATCTCTTCAATTCTGGGGCGCCTGTGGCGGATAACATTTAAAACACATTGGTAGGGTACCCCCTCTTTTTATCCCTCTATTTCTCCCCTAATAATAAACAATAATTAATAGCCCATTTAAGGTTAGACTGGCAAATGTCCCACATGAACCCATATTCTTTTGTCTTGCATTAATTACCTCGTGGACTACTTACAAGAATGATCCTTTTTAATGGATTAAGATAAAAACTTTCAATCTCCCACCCCCTTCCATCATCATTTGTTGGTTTACTATTCCAGATGCGTAGAACCAAAAAATTTAAATGCAAAAGACTATCTGCCTAACTACCCACCAAAAACACCTCCAATTAGAAAATAATAGAATAGAATAATAATTAATTGACAGAAAGAAAATAGTGCAAGTCAAAATATCTTACAAAATGTTAAAGTAAATTTTCTTCTACCCAACAACCAAATAAGTTTATACGAACATGTGGCGGCTGATTGAGTTATTTTTGGTCATTATTCTTGCAATTAACAAGAACCTTTAAATAATAATAATAATAAAGGAAAAACTCTCTACAGGTCTATTTCCTTGATTTTACTCAAAATATTCTTTCTAAAATGGGCAAAACTGTTAAGTTTATAAGTTGAAAAACTGTTTTATTCTTAACCATTATTTTTTGCACTTTCAGTACAAAATTTAGGCAACCAAATACTTGACGAGTGTTGGGTGACACTGCTTCTATGCTCGGGCTTAATACCAATGTGTACGACCACAAATGATTGAAATGAAAACATTCGTCTTGCATTGATCACATCTAACTCACGAAGAAGCAGAATAAGAGGGTATCGTGTTCTTTTCCGAAGGGCTATTTTGAGTGTGATATTCCGAGTAACTTGTAAGGATTTTAGCAATGATTTAGTGGCACTACCCCAAACAAAAGTACTGTACTTTAACTAAGAAAAACTTAGGCAAAGTAAATTGGTCCTTATTGCGACACACACAAAAAATGACGAGCTTCCTTGAAAACATAAAATATTTTTCGCAATTTGGAAACCAAAACCTCAATATGGAAATTGAATCTCAAGTTATGGTCAAATATAACTAGAAAATATTTGCATTGATCGACCAAAGGTAATTAATTACAATTACTTGAAAACAGGAAAAGTTATAAAAAGACACATCTGAAGGCCTTGAGCGATCGCAATTAGACAAATAAAATTTAATTAATGAGGTCTTTTCTATATTCAGACCCAAAACAATTAATATCCATCCAGGTCTTGACAAGAAATAAACTATAATTAATTGGATTAAACAACACTGGATTGTCTTTTCCATAAAATATAAGTGCTGTGTCGTCCGCAAAACCCAACTAAGTAGGTAGGTACCATCTATTTCAAGATTCAGTAATTCATTAATGTATATCAAAAATAAAATGGGGCAAGAATTTGATCAATAAATCATCCTTTTTCTATGATTTTGGCTGTGGTAAATTAACAAATTTTAGGATTACACCTGTTTGTTACTGGAAATGAGTAGGTAAACTGAAAGGCTGAACTATTGTGATTTCGTAGATCGTCCTGCGGTAGATTTAATAACTGTGAAGCAGTTGAGGGTTCACGTTTTAATTCAAAGCGAACTACAGGGATCGCCAAATTCAATTAATCTATTTAATTTGCGGTGATTTGGCTAAGAGAAGAGTGGATATATGGTAGGTCTTAATTGTCTCGTATGGAGAAGGTAAACGTTGGGGTACTCACGATTTTAGATGTTCGTTCTACGGAGGCGGAGAGATGAGAAGTGTGTGCTCCTCATCTGTCCTCGGCACATTTTATACTCCCAGATCTCTCGGGGGAAGGAAACTGACGGAAACCAGGGAATCACAGAGGATGTCGGGAAGCCCGAGTCTTGTAAACAACAAATGAAAAAGGGAATCACAGGGCGAACTCTTTCAGGAGAGAAATGAGAGGAAATAGCGGTTGATATCAGGATGAAATCAGTTCGCGAAGTCGTCGTATGTGAATCCCGGTCGCCTTTGCGTGACTCGCCTTGAGCCTTCGTTAAGATGCTCTTACTAGGGATGGGCTGAACGGTTATTTTTCAATAATAGTTATCGCTGTAACCAGTAGGACCAGAGGCCCCCGCCATACAGCCAGATGGGTCGGATGAGCACCTTATACATTAAAAGTTTAATGTGGATAGGTAGCTTTGGGTGGCTTAGAAGTGACTTGAGTTATAATCTTCCTGGTTAGAGATGTAATGTGAGCGTTCCAGGTTTTTGATACCATCAGAAGGGTCGGAGAAACGAGGCGTAGTGAACGGCTTTTGTGCAATTTGAGACGCGAACTTAATTCTATTCTGGAGGGCGATTTGAGAGGAGCATTTAGGTTAGTGATCAAATCCAAAGTTGTTGTGTAGACTGACCAGTTTACTCGGTGGTTGTTCAATTCAGGTTGGTAAGGGGGAGTACTGTCAATGTCATTTGACAGGGTGATAAGGACTGGTAGGTGGTCAGATGACAATTCTGGGAGCACCTCCGGGGGAGAAATTTGGTGCGGGATGTTTTTGACAAGATACGATAGTAGTAATCCAGAACATCAGTATATCCGAAACGAAGAGATACATAAAGACTTGGAAGCTCCTACTATCCACGACACCCTTATCGCCACGTATCATCAAACGTACCTAAAGGCACCTGTCCACCCAAATCCTCTGGTAAACTATATTCCTGTGCTCCGCAATCCTCCTTGATCTGCTTGCCGCCTCAAAAGGAAACGCAATTCGGACAACGCTAATGGCTTTAACTGACATTCGTAAACCTCATAAACATTTATGAACCTCTGTGCACACTTACGTAATGTTAGGAGTTTATCTCCACATATAAGCGCCTTTATATGAGATCTACTAACTAGCTCTTTCTTTCTATTTTTGTACCGGTGAATCGCTTTTAGTGCTATACGTCTTTGTTATCCTACTAAATAGGGCACTGCCCAAGAATGTATCTTGTTGAATAAAAAAAAGGAGTAACCAGTCATGAAGAATTAAAATGATGAAATATTTTTGAAGTGACAAAGAGCAAGCAGTAAAGCAAATGTGCTGACAAAATGCGTAAAATTATTAACTCTCACATTTCAAAAGTGCTTTGTGAGATAGAACGGAGTTTGGGAGGGGTTCCTCAGCTTCCTGAAATGTTACAGCCATTTATATTCTCATTTTCTTTTAAATTTACTGGAATGACTTAGATTTGGTAAATTTTGCCATGTGTTGTCAATGCTAAATTTGTTGAGAAAATTCTTGACTTTGATTTGGGAGAACTCCTTAGTGATAGCTGGTAGTATATACTTATTCACATAAACATAGGTGTCAAAATCAAATCCTTCAACATAATCACATGAAAAAAAAACGCTGCAAATTCTTTCACTGGGGTTTATTATTCAATCGGCTTCCGTTCATGATTTGAATTTCTACTAAGCTTTGGAGTCTGCGTGTTTCACAGGATTGGGCGATTATTGAATTTCAGGAGGCACACAAATATGATCAATTGATCAATCCAAATAGGTATTTTGGACGAGAACAGATTCACGTGCTCCATGTGTATCTCCTGAAATTCAATAATCTCGAAAAAACGCAAATGTTGTCACCATTTTATCAGAGTGCTTCAACCCGTGTATCAGCTACTAACTACAGTACAAGTATTCACATTGGCTATCACTCCAGTATCCACGTTCACTACAACTCGACGCTTTCGGACATCACTAGGTTCCAAACAAACAATAATAAACGAAAAAACGCAAATGTTGGCACCATAAATCGGGCCATACATCGGGAAGTATTTTGATACGGACGTGGGGAATGCTGGCTCATTCGATCAATGGTATGTTCTTCAAATAGGTAAATATTTAGAGCCTTGATTCGACAGAAGTTTTGAGCAATTTTAACTACAGGGAGTTTACAAAACCTTTAAACAGCCCTTATTGCTAAGGGCACATTTCAAAATTTGTGAGATAGAACGGAGTTTGGGAGGAGTTCCTCAGCTTCCAGAAATGTTACAGCCATTTATATTCTCATTTTCTTTTAAATTTACTGGAATGACTTAGATTTGGTGAATTTTGTCGTTGTCAATGATAAATTTGTTGATTGAAAATTCTTGACTTTGATTTGGGAAAACGTAATCCATGCTTAGTGATAGCTGGTAGGATATGCTTATTCACATAAACATAGGTGTCAAAATCAAATCCTTCAACATAATCACATGAAAAAATACACTTATTGGACAGGAGTCCAACTTATTGGTTAGTTATTGTTCTGTTCCCAAAGCACTTGTGCTCCACTATCTTCATGAAACAAGTTAGTTAGGTCTGAAATTTGATAAGTACCTATAATAACAGTCGATTAATGTATTCAAAAACTGGATTCAAAGAATTCTTTCCGCAATTTATATTTTCTGGCCAAGTTTTCAAAGTTGAGTGTTGTAAATCAGAAGTGGATTCACCGTTGAAACTGAAATATTACATGCTCACCGTGAAAAATTTTACATTTCACATATGTTCATAAGGGAATATGATTTGTGGTTAAAGCCTAGAAGATGTAAGGTGATGTAGTTGAAATATATTCATTCTTGCTCACAAATCAAAACGGTATTACACCAATTGCATCAAATTTGCCCTTCTATTGGGAATTAACCCTCACTCCGCACACCTGTTCGGTGTTTGATAATACGACTTACCCAATATTGACCAGGTACATTCTTTACTTTATGAAAAGTCGAGACAAATATCGAACGCACATACAATCACGCGTTAGTAAGTATTGATAGACTCTAGCGCTCTTTACAGGTAAGCCCCGATGTTGGATTAAAACTCTTGATTTCCATCATATTGTTGAATTATTGCTTTTCAGGTCTACAAAGTGTGTGAAATACGTCAAATCCTTCTTCAACATGGCCATTGGCTACAAGTTCGCTTCCATGGATAATCTAAAAGAAACAACCGCTAAGGTAAACCAAAAGGCCAGTTAACTTCTACTAGTTCATAAACCAAAATTAGGTGTCAGTGTTCGTTCACCAGAATCAAATGTCCACTTGTCAAATGTCGGTCCACGGAGTTTAAGCAGTTTAGCCCCTATAATTTACGGTATCCTGGGTCATTCAAACATATTATTATTAGCTTATTATTATTTATTATTATTATTAGCTTATTCAAACATAGAATAAGCAGTTTAGCACTGAAAAAAAATAAAAACGTTCTTATGGGTTTGCAAATGAAGTCTTGCTAGTGAACAATTCAAAAAACTACAAAAACCTCTCTTACATTCATTCCTGAATTAATATGAAATGTCCCTCTGGACCAAACATATTAGAAATTAGTGCATGTATTACGGGCAGGGGTTGAAATCGAACCAATTAATTAATTAAGGGGGATTAATCGAACAACAACAAATAGCACGAAACGTTGCTGGGAATTTCATTGTGTAAAAGGAGCGCTATTCATTTTATTAAACAGGAGTTTTTTTATACTTTTGGAAAAATTTCCTAAATCAGCTGTTTACGTCTTCTAAGACAAAGAAATTTTTAGAATACTGCATACAATAATTTTATCATATGCGAAGCAATAATGAAGTCTTGAATTAAAAATGTTTCAGTCCTCTACGAATTTAAAAAAAATGGATGACTTAAATAGTTGATAAACGCCTGCTAAACACTCCATTCAAATATATTCATTGTGGACCAGAAAAATGTACTTTTGTAATGAAAAATTCAATTTTCCCAAAGAAAGTTTGGTTTACTCCGAGTTGCCCGATTTCAAACTAATTTTTAGCTTTAGCCCGATGCTCTTTTTAATTAATTATTGTTGTAATCGATTCCACATTTTGTATAACTACTGTTTTTCTCGATTTCTCGTTTAAAATATTGCCTTCTACTCTTAACTGGAATTTTAGTTTTTTAGGTCATTCTAAACGTTTGTAACTTTATTTGTTTATTTGTGTGGGTAAATACAAAATTTGACTTCAGTTCTACCCGTTTTGGTTTATTATTCAATAATAAACCATTGTAATCGCTCTGGAAAAAAAAATTCTAACCCCCCTGAAAATTTCATGGTTTACGTTTCAAAGGGTGTAGAATCCGAATCAGCAATAAAAAATTTTCCGTCCGTCCGCCGTCCGTGAAGCAATTATTCAATTGCTAAGCTTCGAAGTGTGCGTGTTTTACAGGTGATAGAGCGATTATTGAATTTCAGGAGATATGCATAGACCACGTAAATCGGTTCTCATCCAAAAAACCTATTTGGATTGATCAGTTGATGATATTTGTGTGCCTCCTCCACATCTGTCTACCTTTGGCTACATCGTTTAAATTTGGATTTGGGGAAGTTTTAACGCAATACGAGTGCTAAAGGACTTGATAAATTATAGATGTTTTTATTGTGGGGGGTTATTGAGGTTCAATAAAAAAACGCTACAAATTCTTTCACTGGAGTTTATTATTCAATTGGCTTGCGTTCATGATTTGAATTTCTACTAAGCTTTGGAGTCTGCGTGTTTCACAGGATAGGGCGATTATTGAATTTCAGGAGGCACACAAATATCATCAACTGATCAATCCAAGTAGGTGTTTTGGATGAGAACCGATTTACGTGGTCTATGCATATCTCCTGAAATTCAATAATCGCTCTATCACCTGTAAAACACGCACACTCCGAAGCTTAGTAAGATTCAAATCATGAACGCAAGCCAATTGAATAATAAACCCCAGTGAAAGAATTTGCAGCGTTTTTCCAGGTTATGAGATCTATATTTCGGATATTTCGCCATCTTCAGTCTCACTGATCGAAACTGCTAACTTAATCATCACAATGCAAAATACTGTAAACCAAATCTTTATACACTATTCACTATATATTTTATTCCAAAAACTATTGCAAATAGTTTCAATGATTCACTGAAGTTGGTAATGATATCGGTTATTTCTGAACCACTAAAATGCGTGGAAAATGGAAAATTTTAAAATTTCATGCCAAAATATAGTTACCTTTTTCTGCTCCTTTTTATGTTACCTTCCCCAGGGGTATTGTTGTTACTATGAGATTTTAAAGTCAATATGTTTCTATTCAAAGTTGTAAAAAGTTATTGTAGTTTTCAATCAATATTTGATATAGTAGTCACTATGCAGTAGTTTCTATCAGTGAGACTAATGATGGCGGAATACCCTACATGTCTTTTTTTTTTTTTTTTGGCTTCAAACGATTTATTTATTATGCCACACCATACAACATTTAAGATATTTTATATATATTTTACAATTTTACAATTCAATATTGTTATCTTTAATGAATTTCACAATATGTTTATAAGTTTTATGATTTGTTAAGATGTTGTTCATACTAGTGGGTAGTGGTACTCCCTCTCGTACAAGGTTTGACATCAGCTCGACTCTTCGATCTGCATAACTGGAACATTTTAGAAGAATATGGTCACTATCTGCTATTTCCCGTTCCGCACATGAACAGCTTGTATTTTCACTGACGGCGCTAAGTAACACCAGGAATTGCCAAATTTTTACGAGGCTTAGCGAACATGAATTTATTTTGTGCAGGTGACTTGGGAGACGATGATGATTGAATCGTAATCGGCAAATCGTTTTTATATGATTGCGGTCCAAATTTCCTTCTTCAAACCAGATGGTTTTGGGTATACATTGTTGAATGTTCATGTAAAATTGTCCTTTATCTATATCACATTCCCTGTATTCCCTCTCCCA
Source organism: Creontiades dilutus (assembly GCA_031894815.1). Classification (NCBI taxonomy): domain Eukaryota; kingdom Metazoa; phylum Arthropoda; class Insecta; order Hemiptera; family Miridae; genus Creontiades; species Creontiades dilutus. The sequence continues at coordinate 62,157 of JAVIWC010001563.1, forward strand.
ATCTTCGTATAGTTTCTCTTTGCTTTTCCTTCTCAAATCTTCTAAGGTGTGATAGTGTATCGTTTCTCCTGAGGTGATTGCTAATTTTGCTGCTCTATTCACTTCTTCATTTTCGGGGATGCCTATATGACTTTTTACCCATACAAGATCTGCCTGTATATTCCTGTCCTTCAATCGATATATCTCTTCTTTGATTTTCAATGATAAGATGTCTGTTGGTTTGGTAACTTTTTTCAGGTGACTTAGAGAGCTCAGGTTGTCAGAAAAAATCGCTAGCGACTCAATTGGAAGAGAGGCTGCATATGTTATTGCTCTGTAAATGGCGTATAATTCCGCTGTGTATACGGATTCGTACCTTGTGAGTTTATAGCCGAATCTAGAATTGTTTTGAGGGTCGTACACTGCACATCCCGAACCATCTATAGTTTTGGAGCCGTCCGTAAATAATTTATAAGCGTTTCCATATTTTCCATTTATTAACTCATTATTAAAATGTGCAGCAGGATTTTTACTGTATTGTTCTTTTTTTGCTATATGCACCGGTGTAGTTAATCTTGAAGCTGCTTTTACCGAAAAGACTGTATGCTGCTTCTACTGGAAAGACTGTATGTCTTTTAACCAGAGAAGAAAGGTGGGGCCGAAGTCAAATTTCGTATTCACTCACTTACTAATAATGGAGTTCTACATAATAAGCCGTAATAACCGCATTAAAGTTAAATTTGTTTGTGTTTATAAACGACAGGTGAAGTCGATGCTCCGTGACATCACGGACTCGTTTGAACGGCTCGTGGACTCTTTGCAGTGGATGGACGGCGCTACGAAGAGGAACGCCGCCAAGAAAGCTAGAGCTATCAACAGTTTCATCGGTTATCCAGAATGGCTGTTGACCCCCGGGCAGCTCGAAGACCTCTACAAAGGCGTAAGTAACACCCTCACCATTGTCTGCTTCATCTCCTGTCAAATTTGTATGAGGAACCTTAGTGTATACTTTGACGAACATGTGAGATAATTGTCAAAGTCCGTGAACAACAAGTTCTTGGTTTTGGCGAAGAGCTTTTTCAAAGATTCCTTTTCGGGACATGTATCAATAATTTGGATTCTATTCTGCCCAATAATGGAAACTTCGCGTGTCCAGAAATGGAACCTTCTAGTTCCAAATGGGCAAATAATCATCAACCAGTTTAGCACTGAACTCTTGGATTCTGGGCTTATGATTATTGACACATATCTTTTGCAGAGGCTACATAACAGCCAGATAAATTGACTCCACACCTTAATGTTCCTGTCCAACCAACTGCTTTATAAACTGCTACGGCAGGCAATCTTGTCAAGCTTGAAACCAGAACTGCATTGGTCAAATCAATTCCAAATCCGTAGCATCATTAATAGTTCCTGCGTTACTTGAAACAAACAGCACTCCTTGGTTCCCCAGCTGTCTTTTACTCTTTGCTGACCTCTTCTCATACCACACTCTGGGCTGGGTGAAGGTCAAAACACAATTGTCTGTCTTTCAAGCGGTTTCCTTGCGCGTACGGGGTGCAAGAAAAAAGTTAAGAACCTGGAACTGGCCTTCGGTACAGGAAGACTGATCAAAGCATAAGCAAGAACGAAAAAACCGAAAACAAACGCCCAAAGAAAATAGCTGACAAACATCTCCGCAAAGTTTCCATTATCAGCGAGTATGGTTGGTGATTGTTGGCCCACACAACAATTCACCAACAATGACATTGAAGGCTGTATACGAAAAACAAATTAGACGTTTTTTTTTTTTTAAATTTATTTTAATTACAATTAAGTCAGTTTCAACAACTTATTAGTAACTTATTTCTAGTATCATAATTTAATATTCAGTCCTCTTGTACATAACAGGAGTTTCTTTTGTTCTAATAATAATAATAGTTTGTTCGCACTTCACTCGCAATAAGTCTTTATACGTCAAGTGTCAGTTCGAACGGCTTTCTTCTTTTTAGTCTTCGAAAAAGGTTGTCAATGTCTAGGAGTTGGACGGCATCTGCGTTGACGTGGCCCTTTAGCCGTTCAGAGTGTTTAAGTGCGGAGAGGGGGATTCAATGTCAATTTAGTATCACTACCCATGGCCAAGGTCTGCCTCGGTGGTGGGGGCCCTGCATTGCAGTCTACACCACACCGCCGCTGCCTCACATCTTCACAGGTAAAATCCCAAACCTTGCCAATGGCTTTTCCCATAGTTTTTTTCCTCTTTTACCTCAATAAGCCTCTCCCTATATCACAGTGTTTCTTCCAGACGAATTTCCCCCATCTCGCTGATAACACCCGATCCACCAAAATTCGCTCACTCCTAAATATTAACGTTCAAATTCTAACCCGACGATTTCAAAATGCACAAATCACTGTCGCCCGAATTCGCCTCGATCGTCCCGACCCTGTGACGCCCAAATTCCTTTTCCCCTATCAGTTGTATGGTAGGGGGGGAAGGGGATTTTCCGCTGAAAATTTTCCCTGGGAGAAGGATCAACGCGGTGGAGCGGGTTAGTGTTCGAGGGGCCCCCATAGCGCATGCGCCAACTTCACCCAAATATCTATTATTCCCTTCCAAGTCAATTCCTAAGTGTGTGTTTCGAGCGCACTTGCCCGCCTGCAGTTAACCGCTTACCTACATGTTGACATGTTGACATCCGAGCTGATCCTGACTGCCAACGCAAAACCAGGTAAAAATACGTGATATCGTCAACCTGATATCCCCTTACATGCTTACATAAATATGCTAATCAGTATAAAATATACCGTAAATATTCAATATTGAACGCAATCTATCTTCAAATCATCATGAAGGTTGTCGTTCCGAATGTACCAAGGTGCATCGACGATGTTCCTTAATACTTGGTTCTGGAATGTTTGTACAATCTTGATGTTGCTATTGGCAGTGTAGCCCCGCAACTGCACACCATAGGTCCACACAGGTTTTAGGACCTGCTTGTACAACATAGCCTTATTAGACGTTGACAGCTGCGAGTGTCTGCCCATAAGCCAGTACATTTTTCGATACCTAATATCAAGCTCCTTCCGCTTTTTCTTGACATGCTCTTTCCATTTCAATTTGGCATCAAGCGTCATCCCAAGGTACTTTGCATGGTTAAAGTAAGGGATGGTCTTTCCGTCCAGTATAACAGGTATGTATTTAACCTTTTTATAGGTAAAGTCTACATGTATTGACTTTGCCTCGTTCATTTTAATTTTCCACTTTTTCGCCCATCCGTGGATTTTTACTAAAGATTTGTTGAGCTTAGAAACTGATTCAACAGTATCTTCTGCAACTGCCAATACTGCAGTGTCATCAGCAAATGTAGCTGTTGTATTTTGTTCTATTTCTGGTAAGTCACTAGTATATATAAGGTATAATACTGGCCCTAACACACTGCCTTGAGGAACTCCAGCTTTAATCTCTTGCAAATCAGAGTAGGCATCCTCTTGTCTAATACGGAAGTATCTATCAGTTAAGTAAGAAGCTAACAACCGTGAATAACATGATGGTAACCATTTTCTCAATTTGAATTTGAGTCCTTCGTGCCATACTTTATAGAATGCTTGGGACACATCTAAAAATATGGCAGAACAAACTTTTTTCTGTTCTAGTGCTGCTTCTATTACATGTGTGATTCTATGTACTTGATCGATAGTTGAATGCTTATCTCTGAACCCAAACTGATGGTTGGGTACTATTTTTCTGTCCTCAATTATAGGTAGGAGTTTTTTCAATAGAAGTTTCTGAAACAATTTTGACAGGACCGGCAGAAGAGATATTGGTCTGTATAAAAAATTAGACATGAACGAATTGAGTAGTTGTGCTTACTCAAAGATTGGATAGTTTCATAGGTACCAGTACGAGTATATGCAAAATACGTATACAGGTTGATTTATATAAGCTTTCGATGGTATTACACTATTCCATGAAAGTCAGTATCCCAAATGAATACATATGTGATGTTCCCGGATTGCCTTGGTATGTGGCTTTTGGGATTGCCGCAGTTCAAAGATTGATCGATAAATGTTGTTGCGCATATTGTATTGTATTACATTCGAACGCTTATTTCCAGATGGAGGTAATTGACGGCCAGTTCCTACAGTCAATGGTTGGGCTTAAAGGTGTAGAAGTGAAGGCTATTTTAAACACTATGGGAGAACCACCTGCCAACGATACCAAAGGGTAAGAGCTTATACGGCAGAGTAATTATGATAATGTACTAAACCATCAAGCTGATCTGAAGTTCACTGATTCTTTAATGGCGAAATTTGATTATTACATACCGTGAATCTACCAATTGTTTAATAATGGTTTTTAGGTGGGTGACTGATCCCTTGGATGTAAACGCCTTCTATGGAAGAGGATCTAACGCTATAGGTTTGTATTTCGATCGCTATAATGACTTTTTCGCATAAGCTTGTCACTTATGATACTGTTCTTCAGTTACTATGAAATAATTGAAAGACGAGTTTAGTGCACTTTATTCGACAAAATAATATGCCTACATTTTCTATGGTTGATTACATGAAGAATTGCAACACTTTTCTTTTCTTTTTTTTTTAATAAAGAGAGAGAAAAAATATTTATTGATCATTAAGGTAACGGCACCGGTAGTGGCCACTGCTCCAGTAGTGGCCATTTTAAAGTTTATATTTGAGAAATAAGGATTCCCGGTCTCCTAGTGGCTTCAAACTTGCAGGAGGTACAGCTCATGTCATCTTGTAGTCAGAGGTTGAACTAGGAGTGCGCAGAGCATCATTGGAAATTGTGGTAAACTTCTCAATATGACCGTCCCTAGTTTCCTCGTTTGTTGGGCTGTATCCTAGAGCTACTACTGGATAGAATCAATTTTGTTCATCTGGTATTGAATTTAATGATATTAAACACGTAAGGAGGGCAAAATGTCAAGTGGCCACTACTGAGACATGCACGTGGCCACTACTGTAAATTTCGTAATTTGATGTGGCCACTACTAGATCAAAATAAAGGTGTGAGAAAAAATTAATAAAAAATAGAAAAAATTGTTCTTTTGATAGTTTTAGGCAATGGATATGTTAGGGAAGAGTCGGGCTATATTCTAAATGAGTCCTGAAGAAAGTCAGTACTACTGTTGGCCCACAATTGTCAAAACTAAAGAAAAAAATTCTTAACTGTGGCCACTACCGGTACCGTTACCTTATATGGGGTGGAATGTTGGAATAGTTGGGGTTGTGAAAAGTATAAATTGATATGCCAAAAGCTCGAATTGGTATGCTGAAAGTTGAAATTGAGTTGATTGAGTTGATTGATGAACAGTGTGCTATTAGAAATTACATTTTTATTTCTGAATGTTGCAAGCAGCCATACCTGCCGGCATTCTACAGTCGCCTTTCTATTTTTTAGGCCTAGAGTAAGTAGAAAATCGATTACGAATGAATTATTGTAACCAACAGGTTTAGGTTTCTTTACACACGAAAAATGTCAAAAACTACTTAGTCTCATTGCATGTACTTTTGAGAATCATGTAACTAAAATGTTTAATTCATGACTTACCAATTAAATGACAATTTCATAATTGATTATCATGTTGACATCGCCACTTCTTAACAAAACATGAGAGCGATTGTCCTACCAAAAATGGCACATCATTGCTACCCAAAAGTAGCGGGTGATGTCGTTTTAATGACATCATTTTAACGTCATGTTATTTTAGCAGATTCTTTTTTTCAACCGAGTGGAAATTATTGATCGGTAAATTTATTGATTTATTTCTGTTTTTCAATCGAATTCCAGATCCCTCAACTACGGAGCAATAGGATCTATCCTTGGCCATGAGCTAACACACGCCTTCGACGTGGAAGGTTGGTAATTTAGAAAATACACAGTCGGTAGTATATCTTTGTGTATACTATGCGCCTAAGTAGAACTACCAATTGCTGTAGCTTTAATTTGGATAATTCATAACTGGGCTAGTTGAAATACATTACTAGAAAGATTGATTCCTTTGAATTAATTTTAATTCTCATTTTTATTACTCCAAGTTTGTTATTTTAAATGATAAACTTTTGTAATTGACCATGAAAAAAACGCTGCGAATTTTGTCACTGGGGTTTATTATTCAATTGGCTTGCGCTCATGATTTGAATTTATACTGAGCTTTGAAGTGTGCGTGTTTCACAGGTGATGAAAGAGCATTTATTGAATTTCAGGAGATATGCATAGAGCACGTAGATCTGTTCTCAACCAAAATACCTAGTTGGATCTGTTCTCAACCTAAATTTTTTATTGCAGATTCGGATTCTACACCCTTTGAAACGTAAACCATGGAATTTTCAGGGGGGGTTAGAATTTTTTTTCCAGAGCGATTACAACGGTTTATTATTGAATAATGAACCAAAATTAAATCAAAACCCTATGTGACGTGTATTGAATAAGCACAAACACATGCAAAATAGTAGTTACACGTTATAAGAAAAAATTCAAAATTAAATTTGGATTAAGGTTTTACCGAAATTAAGATGAATTCTTCGTCCACTGGAAATGGGAGATAAGTAATATTTCTGGAAAAATATAGAAAAACCAAGTGATGCCTTGGGGATAATGAGTATACTATATTCATTTAGATAATATATTAATTCAAGTATATATTATATATTCTAGAAGAAGACAGAAGAATACAATAGTTAAGCCTCGTGTATGCTAATTCTGCGGAGCTCATTCGCCCAAAAAATATAGAAGATAATAACCCTCGTAAAACTGAAATGAAGTTCGTTTGCATAAGAATTATGGGTGATTCTCATTTAACGGTACAATCGAGGTTTCGATTCTGACTAAAAAATGTTGTTCTCCTAAATTTATGATTTTTTACTATACAATCTAGATGTTACTCTGATGGTATAGTGATGTACAAGCACTCATAATTTTCGTTTGTTTCCTCAAAATTCAGGTTTTGAAATTGTATAGGTTACGAGAATGGTATTTATCCATGACAATGAGCTTTGTCAACCAAATAACGATAGGATTACGTAAACGATGTGTAGGTAAGGTTGAATGAGACAGATATCTGGTTTCAGTTTTTTCTGACTTTGTGCTAGAAGAAGTATCACATTTTACTATTAGTATTTATTTTGTATCAAATATCAAACATGAAAAAAAATTGTTTCAATTAGCTAATGTAGCCACAACAATGAAGTTTAAAATGCCACGACAGTGAGAAATTAACATTAACCTTCTGCAATTATGGAGTCTAATGAACACTTACAGAAATTGAAACTTGCATTAAATAGAGTTTTTAGATCTCTATCCCAAAATGAATGCCAAACTATATGAATAACAAGATTTGATTAAGAGTGATTTTCACCCGTAACAATGAGAAGTACGAAACGTACACACCTGTTTTACAAACGGCTAACTTTATTTTTGAGCCCCAACTGAATAGAAATGGCGGAAGCATGGTGTTTCCTCAAAGGGCAGGCTTACTAACGCTGAAAAAAATTTTAATTTTCAAAAAATGCCCTCATTTGAGAGAGTTACGACGGTTTCCTTATTGAATAATAATTGGGATCAAACTATGTATATTAGACTATAAAATATGCAAAATCTAGTAAGCGCGTTATCCAGTAAATAATTCAAAATTAAAAAATTTTAGTTGAAAATTAAGATGAACGTACTTTGAGCGGATAAAATTTCGGATTAAGTATTTCTGAAACGGACAGAAAAACCAATGAGATTGGAGGATAATTTCGATCAATATTCATTTACAGATAATATGCCGAATTCAAGTATATATTATAATCCTGAAGACCACATAATAATTACAAAGTTAAGCCTTTTGGAAAAGTTGCGGAGCTCCTTTATCAATCAACGAAGATAATTGTCCCGTTAAATGATTAAATCATGCATTAGAATTATGAGAGATCAAAATTTGAACAATTTGAGGTGTTTTTCAAAGAGTTACGAAATTCTAGATAGATTTAGGGCCAGTTTAACGTACCTACTGATAAATCTCTCAACTAGTTTGAGAATCAACGAAATTGACGATCAGCGGTCTTGTTTTAACTTGGGAAACTGATAACACATTTGTAATATTAAATTTCTGTATTAAGTCGAGCAACCGATGTCCTCGATAACGTACCGCAGTGTGATTCACAGGGAAAGACTACGACGAGAGCGGTAGGAAAGCGTCTTGGTGGGACGACGCCATGACCAAAGCTTATGACGAGAGAGCTCAGTGCTTCATCGACCAGTACGACAGGTTTCGCTTCACCAGCCAGTACCGAGTAAGCGATCGTAACAGCTGCACCTTGTAAATGTATAGAAACATTATTTTAGAATTGGAAGAATCAACCAGTCATTTGAACAGAAAAGGCCTTGCTACGTAGGTTACTTCTAGGATGTATGTCCAATAGCCAATCTGTAAAGCGGCTTTGGTAAATAGAACTATTCTGAGTAAGAGTGGTTGAATTAATAAGAAAAAGGAAGTTTATCAATTTCAGAACTTATCAGTTTATTCTCAGTATAGATGTAAAGTTCGATTGCATTGAATTTTAGACAGCTACCTTATAACACGGCAACAACTTTCTTACCGCCGTGTATGCACCATAAGACCTATCTTGTCCTGGCTTTTGCAGTGTCCCTGTTTCCCTTCAATCAGTTGATGTTAGAATCCTCACAGAGATGGTTGTGTACTTCAACTCTTGTACCTACTTCCAGATTTTTATTAGAACAATATCGTATTTTTGATTTATTCTTAGCAGGTATGTTTAGTCTTTCTTTGAAGTGGGTATTATTTGTCTGGTACCTGCTGTTCATGTAATCATGCCCTTTCATTATTGGCTATCCTGACGTGCCTTTCCCTCCCACTGCCCTCGCAGGCAAAACGGGCATTAAAGCAGGATTCACATCCATCTGGCAAGCTATCCGGAAAGTGAATACGAGCAGCTGATTGGTTGGACGTCAGCTGGGGAGAGGGAATATTTTTTCCGGACAGGCACTTTTGAACCAAACTGTACGCATCAGATATTTCAAATATTTTTCGTTCCGGTTTGCGCAGTTCACTACTGCGCATGCTGAATGGCGTCGGGAACCGTAACAGCTGTGGGAGGATGCGCGGGAAACTCGTGCGCAGCCGATTCCCCACCATCCCCTCTCCTTCCCTATCCGTATTTCTAGACGTGCCGGATGGATGTGAATTCTGCTTAACTGTTAACAATACCCCTTGCCACTTAAAACTTTATCCCTGCCCTGCCCTGCCTGAAGAACTCCGTTCTTCAAGACATGATAATTTGATTAAATAACCGTCAGCTACGCAACACATTTGGTTGGCCCTTTATTATGAACAATTTATAGAATGTAACAATAAGGAAGATGTGGCAATGATGCAGGGTTCTGTTGCAGTTAAATGGGACGTTGACTCTGGCCGAAAACATAGCTGACAACGGAGGATTGCGGGAGGCCTTCCACGCCTACGAGCACTACGTCGAGAGGAACGGCGAGGAACCCAAGTTGCCAGGCCTTGAGAAATTCACCCACCAACAACTGTTCTTCTTATCCTTCGCAAATGTAAGAAAATTTACTGTGCATGATCTTTCAGCTCAATTCAATCTACTTGACGTAATCAAACAACGCTTCCGCTGAATCTATTCGGAACTCTAGTTATTTAAAAGCTCATTAAGGGGGACAGGTTGTCCGAGCGAGCTGGGCGTCAGTCCTCTAGCTGTTCACTTGCAGTGGGAGTACTGATTGCCCCGGTTCGTCAAACACCACGTTTTTCTTACTTGAAAAGCAATTTTCTCCCAGAATACTACACGAAATTTCAAATCTGGTTATATCGCTGGAAAGCCTAGAATTTTGCACATCTTTTAGCCCTACAGGCTAAAATTCACATGCCTTATTACAGGGACTCATTAGCGTTTGAAGAAAGTCGAGATCTCCACGATTTGACAACGTGTCCTTTTCAAGCTGATTTTTTCACCCGTTTCGCTAGCTCAAAAAAGTTGGTTCCCCATTAGGGCGATAGGAAATTCAACGCTCTTTTGAATAGTGGGTTCAGATTTGAAACCGCTCGCAAAATGTGGGAGATATGGCCGTTTTAATGCGGTAAGGTAGAAAAAAAGAGAAAAATCTTAAAATTGAAAAAATATGCATTTCCAAGGGTGTAAAGAGAATTGTTAAGGTCGGATCACACAGGACGCGTTATAACGCGGCGCTCAGGGAACGCGCGTTCTCCCCGAAGTTTGGCGATATAGCTACGTCACACACATCGCGTTATGTTGCGTTATTTTGGCCTGCGACCCAGCATTGTGATAGTGTACTCCAAGAGTGTACTGTGTACAGGCGGTTCGCGGCTATAACAATAATGTCTGGTTCATCTAACTTTTTCATAAAGCTATGATAACTTCTGGTGACTCTGAATGAGGATGAAGCTCTACTTTTACTAGTTTCACTAGATGACAAAAATAGACGCCATTGTGTGCACCCAATCAATAAAAAGATAGAAGAGTTTGGGGAATACCACCGTCTATGTACAAATCATGTGAAGTATCGTACAAATGAACAAACTTTCGCACTTCTTGAATGAGAGCCTCTGTTTCCTCACTCATCTCGAAAAAAACGAGCAGAACGCCCTCGGCGCGCGTTACTTTTGTAATTTTTTACAACCCCAACGCTTGACGTCGCGTTACTGAAAGTATCGCTGAGCCTGAACTCCGTGTGTGTGGCGGGGATCATGCCATGTTGCGTCATGAAAGTGGAACGCCGTAACGCGACGGTACAGGAACGCCAAACGTCGCGTTATAACGCGTCCTGTGTGATCCGGCCTTTAACCCTTGTTGAGGCATTTTCAATCAGAAATTTTCCGTAGAATATTCTCCTGGCCTGTGACCGTCACGAGATGAAACACCCTGTATAGGTTCGTATTTGTATGTGCTATCTATTTCAACAGCTGCGTCGATTGCCGACAGGTTTGGTGCGAGAAGTCAACCCTTGAAGAAGACATCAATTCACTCACGGACGTCCACAGCCCGAACAAATTCAGAGTTCTGGGAACACTGAGGAACTTGGAAGTCTTCAGTCGGACTTGGAGGTGCCCTAAGGGTTCTCCCATGAACCCCAGCGGGAAGTGCGTTCTGTGGTGACCGTTAACAGAATGGAGTCAGACAACCGATTCTCAGTGGTTCCAAATGCTAAAACAACAGTCCATTTTGATTTGTTGTAACACCGTCCAACCCAAAATGATTTTTGATGCGTTTCCCCCTTAGTTACTGATATCAGGTTTCTTGTTAGTTGAAGAATAGGTAATTCTTCAATTCAAATTCTTCAAATAATTTGAATTAGTTGAAGTTGGAAAATTTTTGTTGAAGATAAAACTACCTACTGTAATGGCTCCAAAAGTTTAAATATTTTATGTAAAAAGACATCCTTCATGGCAGAGATGGGCGTTAATCGATTAACGAATACTTTTGCGGTTACAAATGTAATAGTGAAAATTATTCGTTGATTACGATTACTTTTGAAGTAATCGTTATTCGTTGGCGAAACGGATTAACGAATACTTTTCAGCGAATACTTTTAGAGTAATCGTGAATAACGCCTACTTTTTGCGATTATTCGAATAACGGTTACTTTATTTTTCGAAGTCTCAGAAGTGAGAATCTTCGAAGAATCCAAGAATCTTCGTTGTTGAGTGAAATCAAGAGAAATGTTATGTTAGCGTAGAATACGCTTTAGCCATGGACTAACTAGCCAAAAAAGGAACGCTTGAGCGTAACGAAATGTGACACGGAAAAGTCTAGAACGTTCTGGGCTGCTTTAGAAACAGATCATATGATCATAAAACACCGATAATTGATGTTTATAAGCACATTGGGTAACTAAAGGCGATCACCAAGCAACAACTTGCATATTTACATCCGTGTGTAGTAGTTGCGACAAACCCGTTTGAAGTGAGTAATTTTATTTATGTAAATCGGAGTTTCAGTCGTTCGCGAATCGTCCTTCGGTGATGTTCTCCTGCCCCGGTCCAGATTGTCCTCCTTCGAGCTCTTCAGGTACATGTCTTCTTCATCCTAAACGACCAAAAACTGCTGCTGAACGATCGAGAGAGTGGCGGTTGCGAAAAAAAGGCGGACAGTGCGAACCCAAACAACCAAAAACTGCAGCAGAACGGCAAAAAGAATGGAGTTGAACGTTCTGCAGTTCAGCGTCCACTCGAGGCTAAAGCGTATTCTACGTTTCTATACTTGTAGCAGCAGGCTATAAATAAAAGCAAAAGGGGGGTCCAGGGGGCGCAGCCCCCGGCGAGGGCGGGCGCCAGTTTTTTCCAGACCAAAAAGAAAAAATATGATGCTGACAATCAATAAAAACAATCGATTTTGAAAAAACCCAATGATATATATCAATTGTTTATTTCGGAAATGGTGATAAAAACGCCTACCAATGGTTTTTGTCCCTCTAAGTGAAGCAAACAAGGGCATTTTGCGAGACTGATGGTTTCGGGGTTTGTACGAGCGTCCTCATAGGAAAGGAAGGCGATGTTTTGGAGTCATAGGCATGTACGAGCGGCCCCTCTCGAGCGAAGGCCCTCAGGCCAGTTGAATCCAGTGATTGGAAGGAATCCGAGCGAAGATGGAACCCGAAGTAGCGTTGTAACGAAAATTTTGCGTGGAAATCGAGATATGATGTCGACAGACACGACATAACCCTAGCCAAATATGTCCAAATCGTTTCTAATAAGTACCAGCCCAGATCGAATAACTGAGAAGTACCTACTTGGGTCGGGAGTCATGTGACTGTGATTGTCTATTTGCATGTTTTGACAGTGTTCATTTAATAATGAACAATCAAATGAGCAAAAAATTATACGCATGAAAAAAGTTTTGAGTTGGTGCTATTGGTTTCATTTTCCATATTTCCGTGGGGCCGCTCGTACAAGTGCTCATGTACCCCAACTTGCTCATGCCGTCAACCGGTTTTGGAAGTTGGTGGCAACAATGCCAAAGAGCGCGGAAGGCTTCACAACTAACCTCTCTCCAGTTGGGCTAATGCCACACCGGAGGTGACAAGCTAGGTGCCTAGTGACAAGGTGAATTGCTTGGTGAGTCATCCAAGAAAACGAACAGTCTTGAACGTTCGAGATCGGCCACACCAGTACGTGGTTACATTGCGATTCACCGGGCGAGTCACCAAGTAAACGAGCGGGTCTGTTTTTACCTGGTGGGTAGAGACATTTGAAGAGCACTTCCTTGCTAGCAAAACTCAACGCACTGCTGTCATCGAGGCAATGTGGCCACTTACTCGCCTTGTCACTAGGCACCTAGCTTTGACACCTCGAGTGTGGCCTTAGCCTTAGTTGCCAGCAAGCATGAAGAGAGTCTATCAATCAGTTACGTACAATTGGAGGTCTCATCACCACAACTCTATCAATTTTCAAATGTACGCAAGTTTTTGATTTATGTGTTTGTTTAACCTTAAAATGGATTTTGAAAATAAACCATGGTGTTGGAGAAACCTGCAATTTCTTAAGAAAACAAAGGCTCACTAACCACCATATTCTCTTTACCACCCATCAATCCATCTCATTACCACCATCAACACATTAAATTGATTAAATTTAGAATTTTGGATTTGGGCATCATATTGCTCTTTGTTTTGGTCTTTGTGATCCCTGGAAGTCATTCGCAATTTTGAAAAGTATTTGGAAGTGTTTCACTGATGTACGATTCCAGCATTTGAATAAGCGCTTTTTTTTAGAATCACCAAGATATGGAATTCCAAGCATACCACCAATACTGTGAAATTAAATCGCTTTATTACTCCTTAACGTCTCAACTAAACGATTAATGAATTACAATCAGCCGTATAATTACAACTTACGTAACAGTTAAATTGATGATAAAAATTCATTCTACTCATTCATTACTATTAGAGTAAATCCCAAAACATCGCCTTCCCTTCCTATGGGGACGCTCGTACAAACCCCGAAACCATCAGTCTTGCAAAATGCCCTTGTTTGCTTCACTTAGAGGGACAAAAACCATTGGTAGGCGGTATTAATGATTTTTGTTGTTACAAAATTCCAAATGAGTTTTCAGGCAAGACACTCACATTACAAAACAAGTGATTTCTTCTCTTTAAAGGTTGAACTGCGTTTCTTAAGTTTTAAAAGATTTTTCAACCAAAAATACATTCTAAGAGAGGATGTAATGAATGGAAATGAGATCGTTACAGGTGGCGGTAAAGACGAATTCGGCTTAAACGTCAAAAAAACAACGTTTTATGAATAGTAACATACCTGATTGACCATGATTATTGTGCATATTTGTATATAAAATATTTTGAAAGAAGAAATTCAACACAAGATCTCATATATCTGAAGAAATCCTAAAATAACATACCATTAATGCTTTTTTTTGAGATCACCCATGTACAATTCTTTATATACTCAATTAGTTATTCAAAATATGTCCAATATTAAATGGCATTTGGTGTATAACTCGTTTTATGTTACAAGTTTAGAAGTAGCTTTTGGTTCTATCATCAAGGGACCAATGGGAGTTTGGGCAAAACTGTAAAAATTAGTCCTCAAAAACCAAATTAGCTAAAACCTCTCGAACTTATCTCTATTGGCCCTAGGAGAGCTGCAATGTCATCGTTATATATTATCGTAATGTTATTGGGTGATTCTCATTTAACGGGACAATCGAGGTTTTGATTCTAAAAAATTTTGTTCTCCTAAATTTATGATTTTTTTAAATTATACAATCTAGATGTTACTCTAATGGTATAGTGATGTACAAGCACGCATGATTTTCGTTTGTTTCCTCAAAATTCAGGTTTTAAAATTTTATAGGTTACGAGAATGGTATGTATCTATGACAATGAGCTTTGTCAACCAAATAACGATAGAATTACGTAAACGATGTGTAGGTAAGGTTGAATGAGACAGATATCTGATTTCAGTCTTTCCTGCCTTTGTGCTAGAACAAGTATCACATTTTAATATTAGTGTTTATTTAGTATCAGATACCAAACTTGAAAAAAAATTGTTCCAAACAGCCATGACGGCTTTTGTGTAGCCACAACAATAACGTTTAAAATCGCCAAGACAATGAAAAATCAACATTAACCTTCTGCAATTAGAAGTCTAATGAACACATAAAGAAATTGAAACTTGCATTAAGTAGAATTTTTACATCTCTATCCCAAAATGATTGCTAAACGAATCAATAAGATTGATTAAGAGTGATTTTCAAATCCATAACAATGAGAATTATGAAACGTACACACCTGTTTTACAAATAGATAACTTCATTTTGGAGCCCCAACTGTATAGAAATGGTGGAAGCATGGTGTTTCCTCAAGGGGCAGGGTTAGCAACGCTGAAAAATCTTTCTTGAATTGCCAAAAAATGCCCTCATTTGCGAGAGCTACGATGATTTCCTTCAAACCTGTGACAATGAGGCAGAAGATTTGGGACAAACTTTGAGCACTTGATTCGTACAGACTATCTAAATTTTTGGAAAAATTTGAACAGAAAATTATTCACCGATGAAGGACAGCGATTGTCCCGTAAAATAGGAATCATTCTGTTACCTAAACTCTGTATGTACTTGTAGGCATATCTGGCCGGATGATAAATAATAAATGGTTAATAAATAATAAATGGTGCTATGTGAATGAAATGCCCTTACATACTAAAATGTGGAGGCTGGAGGTAGTTGGCATTACTAAGTCTTGTTAAATATTACCAACTTGTTGATGTTGTACATACCGATGCTGTTCCGTTTTATTCCCAATAAATTGAAACATTTCATTATCGTTTTGTAATTTTTTGACCTCTGGGTTTCAAGTAAGGTAAGTGGTACATTGAAACGTATGAGGGTGTAAGTCTTGGTTTATTATTCAATAATTAACCATTGTTATCGCTCTTTAAAAAAATTCTAACCACCCCTCCCTGAAAATTTTATCGTTTTTGCGCTTCAAAGGGTGTAGAATCCGATCTGCAATAAAATTTTCCGTCCGTCCGCCGTACGCACGACGATTTCTCCCAAACGGCTGGAGCAAAAGATCTGAAATTCTCAGGAAAAATCCATGTTGGACCGGCGACGCTCTAATTCTTGAGCCAGCTCCCTCAATTAATTTAAAGTGCCCTTTAAGGGTTGTCAAATTTCTGTAAAATCCCTAAAAACCTCCAAAAAAGTCAAGGCGGCCCAAATTTGTACTCTTTTTGAAGAACACTCTACGAGGAATCGAATGAGCCCTTCCCCAGGTCCGTAGGTCAAACCATTCTCGATCTATGGCCCGATTTATGGTGCCAACATTCGCGTTATTTTGGTTTATTATTGTTTTTGTGTTGATATCAGTAACCTAGTGACGTAGTGATGTGGATACTGGAGTGAACTCCTAAAAGGCTTTGTAGCCGATACACGGGTTGAAGCATTCTGATAACCATAAAAAACGCTGCAAATTCTTTCACTGGGGTTTATTGTTCAATTGGCTTGCGTTCATGATTTGAATTTCTGCTAAGCTTAGGAGTGTGCGTGTTTCACAGGTGATAGAGCGATTATTGAATTTCAGGAGGCACACAAAAATGATCAACTGATCAATCCAAATAGGTATTTTGGTCGGGAACAGATTTACGTGCTCTATGCACATCTCCTGAAATTCAATAATCGCTCTATCACCTGTGAAACACGCACACTCCGAAGCTTAGTACAGATTCAAATCATGAACGCAAGCCAATTGAATAATAAATCCGAGCGAAAGAATACTCATTTACCCCAGTAATAATATTGAATAATAATCCCCAGTAATAATATTTACCTATATATAATCAGCGTTTCATACACATCAGAATACTTCAACCCGTGTATCGGCTATAAACTACAAGTATCCACATCGGCTACCACTCCAGTAACCACATTCACTACAACTCGACGCTATCGGCCGGACATCACTAGGTTACAAACAAACAATAATAAACCAAAAAACGCAAATGTTGGCACCATAAATCGGTCCATACATCGGGAATGGTTTGACCTAGGGACCTGGGGAGGGACTCATTCGATTCCTAGAGGTATCTAAAAGAGTAATTAAACAAATTTGTTTAATTAATTAACGCAGTTGAGATCCAACAACTAAGTAATAGAAAATTTGACCAGCTCGAGTATATGGATAGGGATGAGTGAACAGTTTAACGTCAACTACAAAACTAAAAGTAACAAACAAACTGAAGAGATGTGTGGTGGCACCACTATGTCAATGCCTAAAGTATGCCAGTAGTTATGACATAGTTAGGTATAGACTGAGGAAGTCCCCGCTGCGGGACGAAACGTATCTGACGTAAACAAATATAACGCTCCAAATTAAGAGATTCGAAACAAATTAATTGCATGAACATTTATTTTCTCCGAAGTACGACTCTAGCTTAGCTAACTCAAACACACGTTTGACGTTTAGGACTGATCAGGTCAAGGTCCAATAGATGTTGCCTATTGGCCGGGGTAAATCCCACAACTTAACGAGGTGAAATTACTTTTTTTTTTTTCCCACCAATGACGCAAACGAGCCCACTCAGTGCCGGCGCGTCGCGAACTCTTCCATTGTGTGTATTTTGAAAGTGCGGGTCATCACCCTCAGTTCCCTACAAGGTCGTATCCGTTTGAATTATGCAAAAATCGCCATCAATGAACCAGTAACGTTCGGGATCCTCCCGTCTTATCGTGATATCAGTCTCATGTTCCTTCAGTGCAACTCGGCGATAATACGGCGTTTCTCGCTCTCTGACATCCCCAAGTAGAATGACTATACCGTTTCGCTCGACATTCACATTAAAATATTCGACATAAAAAGATTACATCTTGCGTATTTATCTTATCTTGGTTGTATTTGTCAAACAAGTGATTTCGTGGTTGACGTTTAACGTTGTGCCGTGCTGTGCCTCTGGTCCCGTTTATTACCTTATTCACGCCAATGGACAACCTTTCAGCTTTTCAGCATCTGAGCGACTCCCACAGCATTGCGTTCAGCATTGGTACGTAAGTCTTCGCCATTCCGTTTCCGATAGGGATGGGCAAAATCATAATCATGAATAACATCAAGATTTTTTAATAACAGGACTATTTTCCTATGAATATGAATAAAATTAAAATCTTAACCACAGAAAAAGAGTACGATTAAAATCATAATAACAGTGTATAATTAAGAATAAATTCTTAATCACAGGAATCTGTGATTAATCGCTGAAATCTGAGATTAATCGCTGAAATTTGTGATTAATCTCAGAAATTTGTAATTAATCACTGAAAGTTGTGAAAAATCATGGCTATTGGTGGTAATTAATTGCAAGAATTCGTGATTAATCTGGTTGTATTAATGAATTTAACCTGGTAAATTTTTAGCATTTATGATCTTGAAATATTAAGAGAAAAAATATGATGCTGACAATCAATAAAAACAATCGATTTTGAAAAAACTCAATGATATACATCAATTGTTTAAATAATTGTTTATTTCGGAAATGGTGATAAAAACACTGGGGAAGGCATGCACGTCCACGATGTTGAATCATACACGCTCGCCACCTTGGCCCTATAAACTGCAATAATAGATTATATTAACAATCAATATATTTCCTCAAGTGTTTTAAAATCGATTGCTTTTATTGATTGTCGGTCTTGTTGAAGAAGCACCATATATATATATTATATATATATATATCATTTTTTCAAATATTAACATAAAGTTATTGTTTTAATCATGCTTCCTAATTTGGTTTTCAATAAAACTTTCAGATTTTACTAGGGCCAAAAATTCATTGATGTAATTTGGCTTGGAAAAGATTAATCACGGATTCCTTGGAAAAGCTATATATACAATTTAATTCTCGCCACCACATAATGATTATATTAACAATCAAATATTTTCTTAAATGTTTTAAAATCGATTGCTTTTATTGATTGTCTGCGCCATATATATTTTTTTTTTCCAAGACCAATCCTGTTCAGATTGTACTAGGTAAAATTCATTGATGTAACCAGATTAATCACGGATTCCTACAATTAATTAGCACCACAGAACATAGAGTAAAGTATTCTATTTTCTATGATTAGCACCAATTGCCACGATTTTCCACAAATTTCAGTGATTAATCACAGATTTCTGTGATTAATCACAAATTCCTGTGATTAAGAAATTATTCTTAATCATACGCTGCGATTATGATTTTAATCATACTCTTTTTCTGCGATTAAGATTTTAATCTTATTCATATTCATAGGAAAATAGTGATGTAATTAAGATTTTGCCCATCCCTGGTTTCCGGCTTCCTGGGAAGTGGTGTGATAGAAGAAATACTGTACAATTTCAAATACATTTGACGCTTTAATGATATAAACGGGCTATGGGGGGATATGTTGTCAAACTAGCTATTGATGATTCTGAAAAAGCTCTCATCTTCCTGTATATTAAACATTGTTGACTAACTTTTCAGGGGACAAAATTATTAGAAAAATGAAAGTATTCGAGAGGAATAGGTTTTTATCCGTGCCTAGATTTGTCGTACGCAAACAGCACAACGACCAGATGGACTACTGAAAATTACATATCTTTGGGGGGACGAATTTGGTCCGTAATTTAAGAAAAAATAGTTTATTCAGTAGGAGCTTTCTACAATGTTCCAATTGTCATCATCAGCTACTTAGATCAACAGCAACAAGGTGGGAGATTGTGGAAAGCTCCTACTTAATAAAGAGTTTTTAAAAACGCTCAAATTCTTTCACTGGGGTTTATCATTCAATGATTCATGATTTGAATTTCTACTAAGCTTTGGAGTGTTCGTGTTTCACAGGTGATAGAGCGATTATTAAATTTCGGGAGATATGTATAAGGCACGTAAATCGGCTCTCTACCAAAATAGGTACCTATTTGGATTGATCAGTTGATCATATTTGTGTGCCTCCTGAAATTCCATAATCGCTCTATCACCTGTGAAACACGCACACTCCAAAGCTTAGTAGAAATTCAAATTGTATCATTGAATCATTAATCAATCATTGAATAATAAACCCCAGTGAAAGAATTTGCAGCGTTTTTTTAAAAAATTTTTCAAGATCGATTACAATGGAAAAATATTCTATTTGAAAATTTTAAATTTCGTTAGACGGAGCATGCATATCAGAATGCTTCAACCCGTGTATCGGCTATAAACCCTTTAAGGAGTTCACTCTAGTATCCACATTCACTACATCACTAGGTTACTGCTATCAAAACAAAAGAATAAAAACGCTGTTGTTTTTGTTTTGATCGCAGTAACCTAGTGATGTAGTGAATGTGGATGCAAATGTTGGCACCATAAATCGGTCCATACATCGGGAATGGTTTGAGCTACGGACCTGGGGAGAGGCTCATTCGATTCCTCGTGGAGGGTTCTTCAAAACAAGTCCAAATTTAGGCCGCCTTGACTTTTTTTGTTGTGATTTTTAGGGATTTTACAAAAATTTGACTACCCGTAGCTGGCTAAAAAATTGGGGCATTGTCGGACCAATATTGATTTTTCCTGGAAATTTCAGATTTTTTGCTCCAGCAGTTTGGGAGAAATCGTGCGTACGGCGGACGGACGGAAAATTTTTATTGCAGATTTGGATTCTACAGCCTTTGAAACGTAAACCATGAAATTTTCAGGCGGGGGGGGGGGTTAGATTTTTTTTCAAGAGCGATTACAATGGTTTATTATTGAATAATAAACCAAAACTACTGACCGAATTTGTCTACCTGAAGACTATTGTAATTTAGGAAAAGTCCAACACTAAAGAAGTTGGAAAAATACCTGTGTCACTCGAGCTAAATGTCAAACATAGCAGAATCAATAGACCTCGTAAATTCCATAGTATTGCACAATGATGATGTAAGCCTCCCTTCACTAGGAATTGCCCCAATCACTTCAAAAGTGCAATGTACTGTTATTTGATAGCGGACCTGAAGGGTCAACAATCCCTGAAGTTGGTTTACTGTAAAGATCCAATTAAGCTGCAAGGGAATCAGGGTAGAGACAGACCAACACAACTTTGTATAACCTGGTTTATTAACCAAAATAATTGCAACTGACAAAATACACGAACAAGAATTAAACGAATAATGCTAAATATGTGCAAAATAAAAAGGTATTTCTCCTCAACAAACCCAAATGAATATCAGAATCTTACAACTAGTAAATAATCACAAAAATGACAAGAACTCAATGAATTATGATAAAGAGCATGAGCATAAATTATTCGATTTATTCATAGATATTGTGTTCTATTGGTGTGTTTCTTTTCAGGTCACCAAACCTCGTCTGTGGCATTCTATTGCAAATTCGAACCCAAAGATCTATTAAATACGTGCAATGATCTCCCAGTAAGTATAATTAGTTATTACGATCTGTCAATTCTTATTGGTTTTATAACAAGGAGGTGATGGAATGCTATAGTTTCCCCTTCGAATGGCGCAATACCCTCTGATACTAAAGCTTCAGATGCAGCAGTTTTAAGAAACCCAATCATCACAGTTGGTAATATGGATTGTTTTATCTATATGTAAAATACTATATTATGCAATTGAATAAATAACTCGTGACAATGTAGATTTTTTAAAGAAAACGCTGCAAATTCTTTCACTAGGGTTCATTATTCAATTGGCTTGCGTTCATGATTTGAATTTCTACTAAGCTTTGCAGTGTGCGTGTTTCACAGGTGATAGAGCGATAATTGAATTTCAGGAGGCACACAAATATGATCAACTGATCAATCCAAATAGGTATTTTGTTTGAGAACGTGCTCTTTGCATATCTCCTGAAATTCAATAATCACTGTATCACCTGTGAAACACGCACACTCCAAAGCTTAGTATAAATTCAAATCATGAACGCAAGCCAATTGAATAATAAACCCCAGTGAAAGAATTTGCAGCGTTTTTTTTTTTTTTTTTTTTTTTTTTTTTTAAATGGTTATCAGAATGCTTCAACCCGTGTATCGACTACAAAGCCGTTTAGGAGTTCACTCCAGTATCCACATTGCTACATCACTACGTCACTAGGTTACTGATATCAGAACAAAAACAATAACAAACCAAAATAACGCGAATATTGGCACCATAAATCGGGCCATAGATCGGGAATGGTTTGACCTACGGACCTGGGGAGGGGCTCATTCGATTCCTCGTTCAGTTTTCTTCAAAAAGAGTACAAATTTAGGCCGCCTTGACTTTTTTTTGAGGCTTTTAGGGATTTCACAAAACTTTGACAACCCTTAAAGGGCACTTTAAATTAAGTGAGAGAGTTGGCTCAAGAATTGGGGCGTCGCCATGGATTTTTCGTGCGTACGGCGGAAGGACGAAAAAAAATTTTTATTGCAGATTCGGATTCTACACCCTTTGAAACGTAAACCATGAAATTTTCAGGGGGGGGGGGGGGGGAATTTTTTTTTTTTTTCAAGATCGATTACAATGGTTTATTATTGAATAATAAACCAAAATGCTTCAAGCGAGAATATTGGTGTAAGATGACTTTTCCCAGCCT
The DNA here is from genome assembly GCA_031894815.1 of Creontiades dilutus. Lineage (NCBI taxonomy): Eukaryota > Metazoa > Arthropoda > Insecta > Hemiptera > Miridae > Creontiades > Creontiades dilutus. Next base: position 84,689 of record JAVIWC010001563.1, read on the forward strand.
TCGTCTTCCTATCAGGCGTGCCAACTGGTGTCACCAAAACTCCCCAAGGACCAGACCTGACATATTGCTTCGACCATACCTGAAAATGTAGGTAACCAAAAGTAACAGACAACGGGCAAAACAGAAATATGCTGGCCCAACCACGTTTCCCAGACCTGACATTGTTTCAATTGACTTTCAACGGTTTTCGATTATTTCATTTGTTGACTTCCAATTCAAGGGAAACTGTGGGTTGTTAGAAAGCATTAGGTAAGTGCCTGATAATTTACAGAAATTAGTAATAAGTACTATCGGTTTTCAAACAGTAGTTAAATCTTGAATGGTTAAAGGCTACTTTGACAATATTGACACTACTTGCATTAGGTGGCAACGTTTTTGCACTTCTTGTACAATGTGGCATATCGTTACCTTTACTCACGGATACTAAAAGAGGATCGTTACCTTTACTTGTGGTACAATGACAAGAGGCACATTGTAAATACTTTGCTTACTTGAAGTGTTATTATTACGCAACTCTTACATGAAGTGATAATATCTTGCTCTGCATTCACAAAGTTGGTTATCATACCACCGACATGTATATTATATTGTATAATTTGATCTCTACTTTTTAATTTTACAGAAATTCAGAAAAGGGAGGATTTACAGCCTCAGATTCGCCACGTCCGAACTCAATGCCGTACTTCCCCTTTTGTCAAAATTTATCAATAAATCGTGCAGCAGGGAAACTCAAGTTATTCTTACTGGTGAATCCGCCAGGGAAAACGTCAGTAACATACAAGAAACTTTGAAAAAAAGGTAACAAACATCAATGTACGTTTTTTCTGTGCTGTAATTCTGCAATGGGGAATTGTTGATTTGCTTCCTCACTGCTCTAGGCATTTAAGCTTTGTCTATGTGCATGAAGTCAAAAATATTTTTCCCTCCAAAATCAAAATGTTTACAGGCTGTTGCTTTTCAAAGGATGTTGATCAATTTGGTTTCCGTGTCAATCTGAGCCGAATCATTTTCACCCCTAAACTTTATCATGTTTTCGTCTAATTTCGATAAAACTTTCAGGGTTACCTTCTAAATTGTCCTTGAATTTCATAATTGCTGGTTCAATGGAAGAGTCTGCACAATTTGCACTTTCCCAAAGGGAGGTATGTTGGATGTGCTAGAAAATTCAATTGTTAAAATTGATAGATAGGTCAGGAAAACGTTTAAATGAAGTTATTCTTCAAAATGTTTCACCGTTTGTGGGTTCGTTTTTGCAATAGGTTTGGCTTCCTTCTCCGTAATGTTACTGTTTGTGCCCCCCTTTCACTTTGTAAGCCTTGAGTGGCATTGGTTGGTCCTCCCTGCCCCTTTCACTATCCTAAGCCAATAGGATTCAATCTCCTTTCACCTGGGCCTATATGGGACGTGCTATCTGTGATGTACTTTCAGTTCATGTTTGTTACTGATGACCTAACCGTCGAAATCGTTTCAACTGCGTACTCATTAGTTTCGTGGAAATATAGACAACGTTCTATTTTACTCCATTTTTATTCAAATGGATTTCCATTACTTTGTCGTAGGTGACTTAGTCCGTTGGAAAACTCTCTGGTGTTCAAGAGAGCTTTGTAAGTGGTGCCATCGATGTGATTATTAAAAGTCATTTGAATATCGAACCCAACTCCCAAGCCGATTATCTCATGCACTCGTGGGAGTGGTAGACCATTTATTGGTGATCGTGGGTTAATGGAGAGGAGATTCGGTGAAACGTGGCTATACAGCACTTAGTGGTACACGGATGGGTCTGTGATGAATCTTCCAGCGGGATTGGGGATCAGAGGCCCAAATTTTGCCCTTTCCAAACCTCTGGACAATGTAGCCCATGCTATTGAATTGTAAGCACAAAAGATAGCCAGAAAACGACTCAAAAGTGCATGAATTTACATATTATCAGACAGCCAGGCAGCGTTAAAGGCCATTTCTGCCTTCTCAATAACATCAAAGCTGACCTGGAGTGGCCTCACCTCACTCAAGGCTGCAGCCCACGGCAACAAATTAACGTTGCTTTGGGTAACAGGCCATGAAGGAATAGAAGGCAACGAAGAAGCTGATCAACTAGCTAAAAAGGGATCAAAGCCTATCCCAATTGGACCTGAACCGCAACTAGGGGCTACCAAGAGTTATATAACTCAACAGGTCCAGAAATGGGAGGACAAGACTCGAACAACAATTTGGCACAACACTCCTAAGCAGAGACAAGCCAAGCGGTTTCTTGCAATCTCAAAGAAACGCGCACACTCCCTATTGTCACTGAGGCGTACAGACCTTCGCAAACTTGTAAGACTGCTCAATGGCTACTGTCCTCTAAGGTACCGTCTTAACGAAATGGGTAAGGCCAGGACAATACTGTTGCGAAGAAGCAAAGCGGAGACAGCTGAACACGTACTCTGCAACTGTCCTGCTGTTGCATCGATAAGATTCCGGCATTTCGGAAAGGGTGCCCTAACACCCGGCGATATTGCCAAGGAAACACCTGAAAACCCCCTTTCCTTTGTGAATGAAGAGGTCATTAAAGAAATTCTGAAGTGTCACAATAGATCACAGTGGTCTCAGTGACTCCTCCTATCCCATATCGAAAAAAATTAATAAATAACAATCACCACTTATTCTCCTGGTTATAGAGCAGTTATTATTCGTGATTATTTGCATTAATTTTGTTTCAGCCTCATTTTGAGAGACTATTCACTATGTCTAGTCACTGGATTTTACCTTCTACTTAAAAACATTCGAGATGAACGAATGAGTATAGATTTCCTCGAGCACCCGAAATACGTTTTCATCAACCCGCATAGACTTTATGATCAATACCTCCTGGTCTCGTGGAACGGTAAAGTGAACTATTTTGCTGTAAGTTTGATTTGATTGTTTATCTCGTGTTAATCGCTAAATCTTTCATTAACAATTCCTCATCTATTTGTAGGTGATTAATATTATTTTAGTCTTTGAAACCGGACTGAAATTGAAGATGTAGGTAATTTGTTCAACCTTTATAAGCGATATTTGCTAAGTTATTAGCTCGAAATAATTCAGCGTCATTGCCTCTTCAATGACATTATTGTGTGCTGAGTCGATTTGGGTTGTCCTAAAATCATTAGAACATGAAATTTCGATGAAAATTCTTCATTAGCGTTCGCTTTACACTTTTGTGGGGGATGGGGGCTTCAATTGGTTTATCACCGACTTTAACGACTTTGGATTTCCTTGTGGACAATAAGTTTTCTCCTTCAAAAGCTTTTTGTTGAACATTTAAATAGAAAGAATAAGATTAGTGTACGTTAGAAAGAAAAAGTTCGAAAAAAGTACATTGCAATTTTTCTGGTCTGTCACACTTATTATGAAGAAATTACCATTTAACGTTCAAATAATGTATTGTTTGCACATTTAGTGAGCCCAACATAGTATCTTGGGCTGCAGAAACAATTACCTACTCATCTTGGGATGATTTTGCTAGATCAAAGGTTTCTCAATAGCTGGTCTGGGTCATAACACCAGTCGCTATGAAGTTAAAAAGTATGGATATCCACAATCTTGTCAGTGCATGTGTTATGTTCAAGGAGTGTAACCCTCAGGGGGAGAGGTTTGATAAAAAGGGGCTCATAGCTCAATCTATAGAGTGTTGCAACTAAACGGAAATGTCCCCTTAGTTATAAGGATTCGAGTTCAAATTCTGTCTGAGGTATCAACATTTTTGAGCTGCAATACTTGGCGCAGTCGGTAGGATCTTGAATGATACGAAGCAACTTAAATCCGTCTCGATCCAAAAAGACTGTATATATTGCATTTCCTGACGTAGTATCTTTCATTTTCACACTCATTTGTGTCAAAACACGATTGTGACAATGACCTCACTCAACTGCTGAAATGTTATGCTTTAGGAGCAAGACTCAGTCAGAGGGGTTTGATTTAAACTGCCTCATAGCTCAATCCTGTAGAGTGCTGTAAATAAAGAGAAATATCGTCTCAGTTGTAAGGACAAGAATTCGAATCAAGTCTGTGATAGGAATATTGTTGGACCAAGATTTCCCAAAACACCATTTGTTGACTCATATACGAGCCATCTGAGCCCCAGTTCTAAGTTTAACTATTTTGAATAACTATATAAGAACTATTTTCCAATGGTGTGACCATTTTTCTTCTATCTCCAATATGTTCTACGGTGCCCTGTTTTCAAAGTTTGTTTAATTCACAGGTCAAATCTGAGACGGAATTTGAGAAAATCGGTCACTCATTTTTCGACAGTGACTACCTTACGGGAATAGCTCGTGGCCTGTTAGAAGTAGAAGTAAGTCGAACTGATTGTGTAACTCTCTCAATTATTATATCTTTCAAATAGCCAAAGACGCTTCGATTGCTTTGTCCGTGTAAGCTGAGGCCCACTACCATTGATCGAAGTGTCTTTGGCTATTATAAGAGTGAACTTCGCAAGTTCTTTAATCCATAAAGTTAATTTGGTCGAATTCATTGTGTGAGTTAAATTGATTTTGAATTCTTTCTTTTACAGAACTTCGATGAGCTATTGAAATTGGCAAAGCTATCAAAGTCCTACATTAAACTTATTTATAGTGGATATGAATACCCAGCAGAAGTCGAGCTCCTCAAAGAAAATCGAAACATACTGGACTCCTTGGATGATGGAGGTAGATAGAGGATGCTCTCTTATGGTCTTGTACCTTATGAAAACTTACTTTAAGTACTTGAGAACATTCTAGTTCTGTATTTGTCTTGGATATTTCCCCTAACTGAGAAACTTGAGTGTCTTTCATGGAAAAAAATAACACTAATATGCGGGGAATGCTGTTGAGTTCACTCAAAACGATGTATGTACTTACAGAATCTTTTGAATCATTTTGATTCTGACCAGGTGACTTGACCATTTTCTTTATATAAAATACATTTCAAGGATTGACAAACGTCTGATTGGTGTGAAAACGATTAATAAGCATTTAGGTGCAAGATTTGGGCGTTTATGTTCCCAGCAGTCAAAATTCCGCTCGCGGGAAAGACTGTTTCCTCCCGAACGAAAAGGCGGATGATATGATACCATATTTCTGCACGCGTAGAAATGCTCCCAGCGAGTGATCTTTGCCCGGAGATAACATCTTCTTGGGAGTTTGACCATATCAAATCAGCCTCTTCGACCGTTACAGTTTTCCGTGACCTCTGAAATCACGCTTTACAAATTTGTCAGAGTCATTTCTTACAAACTTCGCCCTCATATCTAGTCATGTTCGTTTCTTGATTGGCTTTTTGTTCGTTTTTGACGATAGAAGTCGAGAATAAGGGACCCTTTCCTGGTGAGACCGTCGCCATATTGAAAAACCCGATGTCTCCTATCAATATAGGTCCACGCCGACGGGTGTTCTGTCTAGTTTGCTGGTCTGGAGCATTTGGTCAAACTCCCCAAGATTTGAAGCTTGGTGTCCATAAACCATATCCTGGAGGAAATGGCAACTACACGATACTTATCATTGACAATTTTTCATGGAACCTAGGAAGCAATGTAACACTTGTTATTTGGTGTGAATATTGTACAAATTAACAATGAAGGACGAACCAGCTGACGATTACAATGGAATAATCTTTTCAATTCAAGTTAACCATTTTTATGGCTATGGAGTATTGTTTTTACCGTGGTGTTTCGTTTATTTCGTTGCTTTTCTATCGATCAGTGCCTGTTTCTTGTACTTTGATGATAATGTACTATGAGCTCCATTTAATGCAAAATTATCTTTAAAGCAATGTTCTGTGCAGAAGAATAATAACGGATTGCTCGCTAAATACGGCTTTATGAGATTGGAAAGGTATTGGGAAAACAACCCCGGTCAGAAATACTGGAAACTGGTGGTGGGCATATCCTACTACCTCATGCACAAAGCTCTCAATCTCTCTACGCAAAGAATGGGTACTCCAGGGGTTTAGTGATTGGGTTTGAGTGCTTCAGAAAACACCTGGACAGGATTGATACCTACAGAGAACAATTGTGTGGAGTGGAGGAAGAAGTAGCCTTCTAAGCCCTAGGCAATTCAGAGCGTTTGGGAATGCTTGTGGGAATATTATCTCCGGTGGAGGGAGGAATTTGCTGCCATAACTTATTGGTTGGAAAACAGGGAAATGCTCAACACAATAGCTGCCCATACACACGCGGTTTTTTGACAGACCACAGTTTGTTGGGACCCCCCCAAACAGGCCTTGCCTGCAGGTTACTGCCAGTTCATATTCCTGGGAACCGAAGATCTGACCTGCCGAGCACACAATCAGTTGAAACCTTGGGGTTTTGAACACAAATTTCCCAAAACCAGCTCTGCCTGTTGCCTAGGTCTTCGGGTTTGGTGTCAATGATTTTTTGAGGTGAAACTGTAATTTTGATTGAATAAGGGATTTCATCTTTAGGAAGCAGAATATAGGCGATAGCAGCTGGCAAAGTGGACCCGATCCTGCCTTCTTGGCAAACTTTGACAAAATTAGTGGAAAAATGTTTCCTTGATCAAACATGAACCAGAAAATTCAAAAATGTATGCGAAAAATTCACAATAATTATGCTAAAAATCGATTTTAATGGTAAAAATCTATAAAAACATCGATAAAAATTCGAAAAACGAACACTTTTTTGTGAAGAATAGAAAAGGAAACGACTGTGGCCCATGGCCTCCACCTCTCGCCTATTGGACATGCTCCGCAGTCATGGGCTTGCGGGTTTGGGGTCTCCAAACCCATGGGTTTCCCTATCCACGTGAAGTTTTGTTTAACCTGCGGTTTCCCCAACAGGAGCTCTGTACGTGTGTGGGCGACAACAGGCCAGAAACCACACACCCATCCTTGCGAGAAATACTGAATGGCCCTGAATGCAGGCCTGGCCTGTCGTGGCCCTCACATGTGCTGCAGGCAACCCCTCCCAAAACCTCTAGTGGATTCAGCTTGTGGGTCTGTCCTGCTAAAAAAAAACCGCTCATTCATGGTTAGAACCATGATTTTGATGTGGCAAAGGGGAGAGTGTAGCGAATAGCTGAATACTGGAGCAGAAATATTCATATGATTTCATGACAGAGTTGGTTTAAACAAAGTTGATGACCGTCATAAAATTTCTATTGCAGGTTCTAGTGGAGATAGATCGGAAGTTGCTTGGAATTTGCTGTGGACGTGGTTAAACAACATAGCGCAGCTCGCAGCCATGTACGCGAATCTCCACCATATTGAAAAGGTTGACTTATATACTGTAATAATTTATTCTTATTTCTAGTAGAATCAGGTCGACATGATCCGGTAATTTATTGATTGTCAGAAGTCTCTTGGAAACGTATATTAGAGTACTTGGTATGTGGAGACAATTATCTCGTTATCAGGACAGGGCACATCCAGAGCCATGTTTTCCTCGAGGTATTGGTATCTTCTTTATCCTAGCCTTGCTAAGATATATGAAGCGCCTTTGTAGCTATGATGATAGCGTTTGATTCGTAGTCCTAGTCTTCTAGGTTCGGATCTGAGAGAGCAATGTTTTTTTTAAATTTCTATTTTACGTGATGTACTAGGGTTGCCCAAAGACAGTCAACGTCTTTTTGGATTTGTTATGCGTTAGAAATATATGATTAGGGACGTATCGGTATCCAATTTATACCCACCTCGCTAAGATACATAGGGTGACTCAAACCGAAAAACCGCTCGTCCAAGTTTACACAGTGACGATAGATGTCCTCTTCTTGAGCAGGAGTGAAGACCTCCTTGAATCGTCCAAGCTTTGGCGTCCCTCTTCCTATTTTCAATCGTCTTCTTAAGGCGGTATGGGAAAACCCAAGAGTTTTAGCAGCTTGGCGAATTGATACGCCTTCCTTTAACAGTGAACAAGCTTGTTCGTAAACTGCCTGCGTGAAAGGCTTGCGGTCGGTTTTCTTTTTGTAAATCCTGAAATGATTTTTCCATATCATTAATTACTTTGACCGTGAACTAACTCAATTTCAGAGTGAAAAGGACTGCAAAGAAATAAACACACTCAAAATATCACCAAAGACAAAACAAACTAAGAATAATAAGGTGAGGAAAAAAATTATAAGTTGGGGCAAAAGGTTCCACAAGTTGTGGAAACTTTTACCCCAATATAGGTTCTTCCAGTTTCAGTGTGATTTCCTAACCTTCGTATCAAGTAATGATGAATGTAGTGTGTGGACTAGAAAGAGCAATAACCACACTAAAACGGAAAAACGTGCTTAAAAACTGTTCTTAAGTCTATGTTACGTCAACTTGCACTTGAAAATAGCCAATAATTACATAAAAAGTGTGAAAAACTCAACTCATTTTCCCTGGGAGAACCAGTGCGATCACGACCAGGTTTGTCGTGGCAACTGATAAGAAGTAGACACAGACACTGCCTACTTGATTCCCACCCAAACTCTTCCCGCTTTTTTAAAAATGCAAGTGGAACCTTTTCCTTAGAATACGACATTGTTTCCAAAGCACGCACCATTACCCAACTTCCAGAACGAGCATACTCACCTCCAAACTCTCCAGCCCAAACCTTACAAAAATTACTATCAACACTTTACCCCAATGGCAATTATATTTTCACCGATGGCTCAGTTTGTGAAGAGCGGGCCGGTTGTGCATTCTACAACGAATCCAAACAATACGCCCGACAATACCGTCTATGGAACCATTCCTCAATATATTCAGCCGAATCATATACAATTCTGATGGCACTCGAGTATGCCTCAAAGCTACACGACAATCAAAAACATGTAGTGATCATCTCAGACTCCTTCAGTGTTCTACAGAAACTCCAACATATTGGGCCATCCTCCAGGTTGAACCACATTTAGGCGTCAATTCTAAAATCAATCAACGTGCTAGAAGATAACGGGAAAATAGTAAAGTTTGTGTGGATAAGAGGGCATAAAAACATTCCGGGGAATGTAATAGCTGACAGGGAAGCCTCCAATGCTCGCTCTCTACCTAAACGGCTTTTTCAACCACCTTGCTTCCCACACACTGATCTCAAACGCAAATTGCACCAAACCCAACTTCTGACCTGGAGAAAATGGCATACCACGTATCCTGCTGGAATCGGATACGTTTCATTGTTCCCGCCGCCTTCCACCAGGTCGTGGTTTCATGAAGCGGGCTCGTTGTATTCGCCCGGGTTTTATACGACCATAACCCGTTTAAGATCAGGCCATTGTGTCACCAGGGAACGGCTTCACAAATACGGTCTGTCGTGTACAGATCTGTGCAGATATTGCGGCGTTAACATTGAAACGACACAACATGTGATCCTCGAATGCCCACATAATTCTCTCCCAAGAATCGAACTCCTCAACAGTTCTATGAACTATACGACCCTCCCCTTCAATCTGGACTCACTCATAGCTTCAGGAAACACTGTAGTGTACTGTGCCCTATATAAATTCCTATTAGACATAAACTTTCATATTTAATCATACTCACCCATATTTTTGTAATCTAACATGAATATTTAGAATGCCTTACCATGTTATGGCTGTATGTATATTGTTTGCAAAGCCAAATAAAAAAAAAATAAATAAATAAAAAAAGTGGAACCTTTTGCCCCCACCTACCCTAAAGTCTATTCATAAGAGTATCAAGTGTAGAAATCATGAATCTTGAAAATGCTGCATCCTGCTTGCCTAAGTTCTTTAAAACTCTACACTAATGTACCAATTCGACCGAGAATATGTTTTCATGAATGTTCTGGGAAATGTTTACCATCCACTTTAACCTGACGCGCGAACCACAGTTTCCTTCTCTTCCGTTTCGACACATGAGTCACTTTCTTCAAGATTTTGAGTTGCTGGGTTTACTGGAAGGTTGATCGGTTGGTTCTCGTTCAAGGCTCATTCTCGTCGATTAGGAGCCTCATCTTCATATATGGTTTTCAAGAGATTGCCGCACTTCCCACCACATCTAAAACTTTGTTCAGAGCGTCTTGATGGTTTTCCTCCTCATCAGTCTTTAGAGTTTGGTCATTTGCAGGGTTTGCAGCTGGCCAAAGTTTTCTCCAAAATGTTTGGAGTGCTACCTGGTTTCAAGACAGTGCAATAGCAGACTTTTACTGTAAACATTTTTTGAAAATCAGTCACGTCACAGTCGCTTTCCAATATGGCATCTGGCATTTAAAAGGGGCTTCCGGAAGATCCCAAATCACCCCAAAAACTTCCGAATAGCTCTCGAGCGTTTTTATTTGCTTTAAAGACAGAAAACCAAATTTTTACAATTTTCTGGAGCGATGCCGGACTATTGGGCATTCTGGATTGTTGGATGCCTGGCTAATGGACTTCTACTGTACCTTATTTTTCTTCTCAATAGGTTTCATTTGATTTGGAAACTGTTTCATGTGATAAGAATACAGTTTTATTTGGTCTGGAAAAGGTTTCATTTGGCTTGAAAACGCTATATCAAGCGTCAAGAGTCAAACAATCTTCCTATTCATAATTTTTCTATTTTTAACACCACTTATCATCATGTCATTGAATTCCTTAGGTGGTTTTCGTTGAAGGATCGACAAATGACAGCTTATGCAACGATATTTTGGACATATCTTTTAGGTTTTGGTCCCAAAACAGTTCCAAACCTCTTTTCCTCAGGCACGAAGGCTATTTATCTTCACTTGGTGCTCTCATGAAGAATCTTGCACTCATTCAACAGAAAGGTAATGCTTAGCTCTCCTAGTGTGCTCCTAAAATTATGCTCCTAAATTCTTCAGTGTATCACTGCTAATTTCGTTACAATTCGTGCACACTGAATCCTGCTTCCTTTCCTGTTTTCACCAGATTTCAACCACTCTTGGGAGGAAAACTTCTTCCTAGGGTCTGGGATGTTTGGAAGAGAAATTTCATTCAGTGGAACCAAGTTCATGCAGATTGTGTTGGACTCCTTGAACACCATAGTCACATGCTGCCCACTGCTTAGCGACCCTGAATCCTACTCACCTGATGTGCAGAACATTTACGTGAAAGACGAATATCGGCAAGTTTCAATTCAGGATCCCCTTAATTTTCCTAACTGTAGGCTCTATTTATCCGTTCATTTCTCGTGTGCATATATTACTGAGAGATGTCATTTTCATGAGTCTAGCCCAAATTCTCTTCCTCCTATCAACCTGTAATTTGAATTTAACTTTCCAGTGCTTATTGGCTACGATGCATGGAAGGAAACACAAACAAGTCGACAGAAAGAATGCTTCACGATACATGTGATAACATTGCCAAAGCTATGATAACCCATTATTCCCAGCAAATGATGTTACGTCTCCAGCTACTCAAGGAAATACCTTTGTAAGTTCCTTAAAGTGTATTGGACTTTGACCGGATACTAATTTTTCATAGTTCTATTAAACTATCAACATATGTCAGCTAATAGTTCACTTTATGTTGTAATAACAATTTTCAGTGTGTTTGGAAACCTGAACATGCGAATCATCCTAGACACTGTTGATCAATGCTCCAAAGAGTTGGGATTGATTGGGATTTACCAGAAAGTTAGTTGATGTATATTAACCTATTTCTAATGTCAATGATTGATTCTATGGTACTTGGAATCTGTCATTTTCTACCTGTGAAGCTAAGTCATTTTATTCTGGTAATTGTCGCACTATTTAACTCGTTGTTAATTTTAATTCTAGATCAAAGCATCTGAATGTCGATTAGCTCTTGGCCTTTTTAAGGAAAGAGTCAATACTCTCGACAAGCTACCGCCATCCGAAAGGCATCAAGAACTAGTGACGTCCATTCTAATTGGCAACCTGTTTGACTGGGGATCTACTGAAGCCAGTGCTTTAATCTCTTCTGGCAAATTTGGGTATAAAGAAGCAGCCGAAACCCTTCCAAGTAAACAACTTTCATTGGCTCGCAGACAAATATGGCTTTTTGAATAAAAAATAAAAACGGAGTAAGATAGAACGTTGTCTATATTTCCGTGAAAGTAAAGAGTTACACTGTTAAATCGATTTCGACGGTATGGTCATCATCAGTAACAAACATGAACTGAAAGTACATCACAGAAAGCACATCTTACATAGGATCGAATGAGAGGAGATTGAATCCTATTGGCTCAAGGAAGTGAAAGGGGCGGGGAGGACCAACCAATGCCACTCAAGGCCTACAAAGTGAAAGGGGCACAAACAGTATCATTATGGAGAGGCGGAGCCAAACTTATTGCAAGAAAGAACCCAATAATGGTGAAATATTTTGATGAATGACATCATTTAAACATTTTCCTGACCTATCACTCTTAACAATTTCGAATTTTTCTAGCACATCCAACATACCTCCCTTTGGGAAAAAGTGAGGAAATTCTACATATTGCCTGTTTGTCAGATCAAAACTGAAGCTATGATTGGATTCATTCAGATGACTTGCAAAGGCAGAATCACCTTTGTTGTCCCTGAAATCCTTTTCATGCTCTTTTATTCGTCCCACCAGTTTGACCACAGTACTCAAGCCCACATGAACATTTTAGTTTATAAACCCCACTTTTATCCTGAACGTCAATTTTATCCTTAACCGTACCTAAAGAAGATTTGAGATTATTTTTATTCTTAAACCCAATTGAAACCCCCGGACGACAGAATTTTACCGAGTTTATCCGAAATTTTCCCATAATAAGGTATACTAATCCACTTTTTCTTACTGGCTTTTTGGATTACTGAACTGTTTAATGAAGCTGCTAACGTGGGCGTTTAAAATTAATTGGAATACTAACCATTATGCAAGTTTCAGCAGTTTTAATGCTTAGTTTAGTTTAATTTAGTTCTGCAGTTTAATGGAAGGCAAGTAAGAAAATATCTTACTTTCTAGGTACTGTAGAAGGGTATTGAGCCTTACCTCGATGAATTTCCTATTTTTAGATGAAATCGACATTATCTTGAAAATTTTGATACTAGTAGCTCTTCCCCGCGTCTAGTTAATTTGAAATGTCAATTTAACCCGTTGGTTGCAATCTAGGCTTACTTAGACCCTAGTGGTCCAAATATTCTGATTTGGTAACCATGTTGTTAGCATTAGTGCTTTTTAATTTTTTTTCCTTAGCATTCAGTTTGTTGTTGAAAATAAAATGGAGTTAAGTAAAATGAAGTGCCTGTGGTATCTCAGTTACCACGGTCGTTAGTGCACACGAAAAAAAAAACACGAAGGCAATTTAGCTCCGTTTGTTTTCTCCTCGTTTAATCCTTAATCGTAATGTAAATTACGAAACAACAAATGTAAATTATCAATAAGAAGCCAGATAAATAGAAAGATCAGGTTTTTCCATTCATTTTTGAGGTAGTAGGAAAAATTGAAGCTACCACAATTATCATTAGTTATCTCAATCTTCAAAAGTTGCAAGTACATAAATCATCAGTTTATCACTAATATTATAAAATAAAACTGTGAATGAAAAAGTGCCTTTACAGAAGGCACTTAAGTTTTTGTTCTGATTGAAGTTTCCGAAACAGGGACAAAATAGTAACCTCTTCTTTGAAAAGTGTTATGGATATGGTTAGTTGGCCCCTTCCCGATTTTAGAATCTGTCGCCTTGGAAGATGAATCGGACGCCTGCAAGCGTCTGAATCATCCTCTGAGCGTGGCGGAGCATAATAATGCATCCATCTTCTCGGAAGGGGCAACTATACCGTTCCATCACCCTCACAAAAGGGAAAAACGATTAAGCTCAAAACCTACCACTAAGTTCTAATCTCATTAACTAGTAACTCGAAACTCACCTGTCACATCTGAATAAATGTGAGTCCGTGGAGTACATTACTTAAAAAAAAGAAGACTCTTGTTATTTTCTCTGTGAATGTTGGGTCGTCAGTCCGAAGTATTGGTGGACAAGAAGTAATTTCATACTATGCTCAAACCTAGTGTGCTCAGGGCACTGTTATTCCAAACATGAACCAAAATAGTAAATGATAGGAAATCATGAAACGTTGGGTCCTCTAATGTTTGAGGAGAAGGATTAAGTATAAAACTAGTTTTAAAGTACTGAAGGAAGGAGGCCCCAGCGGGGGGAAACGTTGAGCCACATTTACAGGGCAATCGTATACCTTCTCCTCGGGATCTGGGGTATACGATTTTTTGACTTTGCATATTGCTATTATACTCCCTCATTGTGTTATTCACCTATTTATTGTTTGTTAGATTCGTGAGTCTACACAGGCTGCACCTATTATGTTAGATCATGAGGAATAGCATCGAAAAATGCTTAGAATACGATAACAAACATGGCAAAACAGTCAAAAGTTTAATTTTGGATACCTTCTCAAGTTGAAACGTTGAGCCACATTTACATGTTGCCAGTCCAGTTGGCTTTCCTGGTGTGAACTCTACTGGAGTCTAGTGGAAAAAAGTCCCTCCAGTCGACTGGCTTCATTAGTAGGTTTCTGGCCAGTACAGTTCCCCCCACCACCGATAATTCGAAGGGGCGTGACTCGTGGCAGTGTCTTGATTGGTTATCAATGGTGCCAATCGAAGCAGAAGCTCGTCAATCTTTTCTGGTTAAAGTCTCAGCAGAGCTCTACATTCAGAAGGGTCTGATCTCAATTCATGGATCAGCTGATATGAGACTCCAAACGATTTTCTCCTCAAAATCCGTTCCCTCGTCCACACTCTGCAGAGAGTTCTTCTAGGTGCGCTTCTGATTATCCTCGCACAAAACCACGGCACGAATTGAGCAAATACTCAATTAATTGACCGTGTGAACTGTCAATTGGGGCCAGTTGAATTGGCTACTTCAGTCAGCTGGCTTCCAGTTTGCTCCATTCAACTGGACTGCCCACTGTCATCGATTAATCGCGTCTTCTAGTGAAAAAGTTTGAGGGAGGGTGATAATAAACTGAAAATTATCTGAATAGGTTTATTCAGAATTTTAAATTACTTTCTTGTGTGTTTCGCGTGCTCACCTTTTATACTCTGGTATACATCAGGTGCCACGTGATAGTGACTGGCTCACTAGGTTTTTGAAGAATGATACTTTGCACAAGGAATGCACAGACATGCTCCCTGCCAATTTACGGCGGCCTCATTCCCTCCTGTGACATGAGACGGCCACCACAGCAGATCAAAAATCCGTAATGTTGATGGACTCTCAGCCGGCGCGTTGTGGGTTAAAAGATGTTACAAAAAATATACATTTGTTTCAACGATTCACGGGACATGTTCCTGCTGACTTCAGCCCGCTCTGTCTCGCTAGTTCTATATGTGTAGGATACAATCGAGCTGAAATTGAATTGAAATGATTAAACCGGCTTTACAAGTTTAGGAAGATTGGACTGCTAGAACTTAAGAAAATGATTCATTAGATTTTATCGTGGGGTTCCGAGTAAAAGTGACCAAGTAACATTTGCAAAATTTTACAGGGGAGCGATCTAAAGTTTCACCTATTTTCTTCTTACGAACACTGGTTGTGTGATGTCTCATCCGACTATGTTTCGATTTTTCTTTATCCTGTAGGTAGTTAGCTAGTGCCTTCCTCTCACATCGTGCTTCAAAATTCACTTCAGATTAAATAAGAGCTGTTTATTCGGAAAACTCTATTTGATCATTTTTACCTGCCTGGAGTTTCAAGCTTTACTCATTTGGTCAATTCAATTCTTCGCAAATCAGTCGCATAGTTACATGAAATTGAGAGATTGAATAGTTTTTTCGTTAATTTATTGTGTTGCCAAGCATCTAATAACAATGATATACCTATTCTGTTAGAAAAGGTTATCCATTACCTATCACTGTAATTGGTCATTTTCACCTGCCCACTATGCAATCTTACAAATCTTACACAGTAAAAGTGATCAAATGGCAATTGATAACATTTACATGCACCAGCGAGAGTGCATTTATAATCCATCTCGTGTTTTGTCGGTGAATTCAAATGCCGTTTGGTCACATAAAACTCTTTGGGTCAGGCAGGTAAAATTTATTTTCAAGTATTTCTTGCACATCAGTTTGAAGATAACGTTCTTAGCAACAACACACAGTAGACAACGTTCTTTAGTACCGGAATGACAAAAAAAGCTCATTTTGAAAAAAATGTTACTTGGTCACTTTTACCCGGAAACCCACGTTATGTTTGTGCGAGGTAGATTTATGATGAAATT
>JAVIWC010001564.1:0-10393 GCA_031894815.1 Creontiades dilutus
TTACTTGTTGCGGTTGCTTTTGCGACTGGCACTTTTTAAAAGATTGATTTTTAAATTTATACACCATTGTTTGTCCTAACTTTTGTAAATTAGTAATTGTTAATCGATTTAACCGTGAATGTCCTGAGGTGACACTGATTGACGCCGTTTTTCCGAGTATGTGATAAACCTAATAAGAGAGACCTATTATTCCTGTATATGTGCGGTACATGATGTATCTACTACTAGTCTTTCCTGAGCGAATTGTTCGAATAAAAACATTTATTTTATTCGTATGCTTGGATATTGTTATCAATGAAGTGGATATAATTTCGTCGACATCAAACAAACCCGAGTACTTACTTGTGTTATTGCAACGTTTGATCAAACAGCTGTAGGTAATCATAAAAAGGAATCGTGGCCGACTAAGCCTCTTAGAGCGCCAGTCGTGCATGATACCCCCTCCTCCACCACTTACTCAACATCCTCTTCTGTTCGTTCAAGGTAATTTTGTTTCGATCGTAAGTGTAACTCTAGTTTTGTTTTGAGTCTTAATTGTAAAGTGGTAGTAAGACTATACAGATTGTTTCCCGCAATCTGAGACGATTGAGTTCTCTTACTGCCACGGTGGTTCAGACCTTGCTCTTTAGTTTCGGAAGGCCATTGATGTTCGCCTTCAACAGCTTCTTTCATTATAATTAACTGAAGCAGTTGATTTGAAAATTGTACGTGTTCTTTGTGAGTACTGAGTGGCATATCTACCTATATGAACATGGACTGAAAATAATGACTGGGTCCCACAAAAGTAGACCCTCACGTTACAACACAGATCTCCTTCAGTCTTGTGACACTGACCTTTTCCTACCTTTTTAATTTCGTAAGTACGCCGCTATAAATTTCTATCGTAACTGTAGGTAGGTATATGTATTCATTTAACGTATTAGATAATCAATACACATGTTCACAGAGTCAAAGCAACAGAGAAGTTGTTTACAGCCTCTTAAAAAAAAAAAAAAAAAAAGCTGCAAATTCTTTCACTGGGATTTATTATTCAATTTTATTCATTTGGCTTGCATTCATGATTTTAATTTCTACTAAGCTTTGGAGTGTGCGTGTTTCACAAGTGATAGAGCGATTATTGAATTTCAGGAGATATGCGAGAGCAATTAAATCGGTTCTAAGCCAAAATACCTATTTGGATTGATCAGTTGATCATATTTGTGTGCCTCCTGAAATTCAATAATAGCTCTATCATCTGTGAAACACATGGATTTTTCCTGAAAATTTCAGATTTTTTGCTCCTGTCGTTTGGGAGAAATCGTGCGTACGGCGAACGGACGGAAAAATTTTTATTGCAGATTTGGATTTTACACCCTTTGAAACGTAAACCATGAAATTTTCAGGGGGGGTTAGAATTTTTTTTTCCAGAGCGATTACAATGGTTTATCATTGAATAATAAACCAAAACTACAGTTGTAGAAGAATGGAGATAACGTCATTACAGATGATTTTCACTCGGACTCCAGGGTTACAGCGGATATAGATTTTCTTTGCAAATGTCAATTGTCAAGAGTCTGTAGCAACTCCTTTTCTTTCGAGATGAAATTTATCATTTCTCTCTCTAAGCTCTTTAGTATTGTGTATTCGTAGGTAAGTTACTGTCAATGAAATATCAAATAAGTACGTTTTTCCATGAATAGTCCTAACCAACATTATGATCAAAGATCCATACTCTAATCCGCAATACCAAGAACTCTGGAACTAGCTATTTCACTCTCGAATCACTAGATATAAATCTATTTAGCTGTACAGAAATCACATTATCTTAGAGCTGGTCTCAAAACAAGTTCTTCGTCGCCACTGTCCACATGCATATTGCTTCCGAGTCTACTAAAGTAGCGGAAGCATTGTTTTCACTTTCGGAACGTGAAAATTTTTTTTCTCCAAAATCAAAAATTCCACTCGCATTTTGCGTTTTAGACCTTTCTGAACAATTTTGGTTCCGTGTCTGTCTGTGTGTCTGTGTGTCTGTGTGTCTGTGTGTCTGTGTGTCTGTGTGTCTGTGTGTCTGTCTGTGTGTCTGTCTGTCTGTCAGCAAATCCTTGTTACGGGCAAAACTACACGAAGTTATTGTCCGATTTTGATGAAATTTTCAGGGATTGTGCGGGTTGGGGTGTAGATGGTCCCCTATAGGTTTCATGACCCCCGGATCAATAGTAGCCTCTGCGCATGCGCAAACGTGAAATCCTTGTTACGCGCATAACTCCGGGAGTTCTTGACCAATTTCGATGAAATTTTCAGGGATTGTTTGGTTTGATGTGTAGATGGTCCCCTATGAGTTTCATGATCTCCGGATTAATAGTAGCCTCTGCGCATGTGCAAACGTGAAATCCTTGTTACGCGCATAACTCCGGGAGTTCTTGACCAATTTCAATGAAATTTTCAGGGATTGTGCGGGTCAGGGGTCCCCTATAGGTTTCATGACCCCCGGATCAATAGTAGCCTCTGCGCAAGCGCAAACGAGAAATCTTTGTTACGCGCATAACTCCGGGAGTTCTTGACCAATTTCGATGAAATTTTTAGGGATTGTGCGGGTTAGGGTATAGATGGTCCCCTATATGTTTCATGACCCCCGGATCAATAGTAGCCTCTGCGCATGCGCAAACGAGAAATCTTTGTTACGCGCATAACTCCGGGAGTTCTTGCACAATTTCGATGAAATTTTCAGGGATTGTTCGGTTTGTTGTGTAGATGGTCAGCTATGAGTTTCATGACCCCCGGATCAATAGTAGCCTCTGCGCATGCGCAAACGTGAAATCTTTGTTACGCGCATAACTGCGGGAGTTCTCGACCAATTTTGATGAAATTTTCAGGGATTGTGCGGGTTAGGGTATAGATGGTCCCCTATGAGTTTCATGACCCCCGGATCAATAGCAGCCTCTGCGCATGCGCAAACGTGAAATCCTTGCCACAAGCATAACACCGGGTGTTTTTGACCGATTTCGATGAAATTTTCAGGGATTGTTCGGACTTATTAGGTATACTTTATAGTTTGTTCAATAGTTGAACATGTCTACCTTTATTTTCTCAAGTTACGCTCCTGCATAACAATAAATTTACCCTAATTCAACATTTACTTCGCCTAACTGAACGAAGTTCTTTAGTCAATAATAATTTTCAATGATCTATACAGTCATGTTATGGATACGAGGAAGCTATGTGCCACACCCACTTGGCAGAGGTTTTTTTCGACCCAATTAAAATCTGCAAGGTCTTTAATCGATTGAGGGAAGTCCATGCAGCGCGGTTTTATCTGCACCGCATTTGACCTCAAAATGTTGAAAACGAAGTTATACAACTCATTCAATGGCAGGGAAACTAACCGTGGCGCTCCTGGCGCCTTTGTCGTGACGCTCGAGGGTGTTATTACCAACGTCACGTAGTTCCAGAAGTCTTCCAACTTCCCTCCCGGTTCGATCGCATAATTTTGGGAAAGGTCAGGTGGCATAGAACAATGTTTTCATTCCCCTTGGAAGGTGTATGTATGACTCTAGTTTCCACATATCTCTGTCCCCATATGGTGGGTCCGTGTACAACTCTGGATCTACCAGGTACTTATCTAGCTCCGTAATTCTGAGGTAAGTCCTGTTTGGTGTGAAAGTGCCTCCCTTCAGGTAGCTGGAATACACCAACGGCGTTTTGAATTATTTTCCCAAAGGAGAAGCCCCAACTTAAAAGTGAGAATAGATTCGTGATGCAAACTAGAAACTCAACACGACGTTCAGGAATAACGGGAAACACATCCGATTTTGAACAGTTTTATCATGAATTGAATTTCCACGTTAGCGAAAACAGCTTTTCTCTCATGATTTGTATGGCATAAATTTAAATATAAGCATGATGCAACAACTCACTTATCAAGAATCTATATTAGGGTGGCCCGAAAAACTCAACTTTTCCAAATTTCCTGGGGCACAGGAAATTCGTGTGGTTCACGCTTTTGACCCTGTTATTCACATCAGCCGCCCGTTCGCCAGCATCAAGCTATTGCAATTCGGTTCTGTGGCTATTGATAAGCTTGTTGGTCGTCTACGTTCATTTTTTATCGTTCTGGTGTTTTTTGTGGACTATAACGATCATCTAGCACTCGTTTAAAAGATAATATGTTTTTACTGGGACATCTTGCACTTGAAAGGAAATTGCAGTCAAGAGACGATTACATGGAAGTCATCGAACTAGCATTGTTTGGGCTAGGAGTCCCCTTTGACAAAATAGACTGGAGGGCTCCTGGGCTCATTTATGCATTTAAAATTTTTTCGTTCCGTGTTCAAGAATGTATCAAATTCACGCAAAGAGAACTGCGCCAGCTTGAGAGATTCGTCCAATTCTGTGCTCTTCTGTACGTGAAATATTGGAATGAAGCCCCTGTTGCCGCAAATGCTCCATTCGCCGACCTTAGCTTGTGGAAAGATCTGACAGGAGATGAGCGGTTCGATTCAGAGGTGAGCAAAGCGCAAAAAAAGCTTTTGAAAACCACTTGTGGTATCTCTCGGATGAGTTGGTCAATGAACCACAATGAACCACAAAATCGTTCGGTGAGGGGTAACGCTAAATTGATGAATCAGGCTGACAGTGTGTGACATAGAAAAATCTTATTGAAAAAGTTGGGAATATGTGACAGTTTCCTGGCCCTAAATCCAGGCGAATGGGAGTCGAACCCAGAATATATTGAAGGGAAAAAAAGGATCCAGAATCTCAAGGTGGTAAATGATATTGATGAAAGAGGCGTCAAGCTATTTGGTGGTTTCAACAAGGTCATCATCACCAATGATGAGGAGGAAAAGCAACTTTTACCGCAGGTTGTTGAAGCCCAGCGAAAAATCATCCCGACTTATTCGACAAAGAAAGTGGTTGCAGAAAATGCCGTCTGTGCCACGCCTTAAACATTCGATAAAAATGTGACAAAATTTCTGAAAAGTTTTATTCGTACAAGAAATTAGTTCCTGCATTCAATCTTTATAAATTCTGATGATAAATTATACTAATACGCAATTTTATATCATCATTCTATCCAATAAGAACGGAACCTTTGAAGGATGAATGTCAATGAACAATTGAGCACCCCCTTCCAGTTGAGCTAGTTGATCCAACTTTGACAAAATTTATTGTTTACCAACAGGAACAACTTGGAGAGGTTATCAAAAACTTTTATTTTTGGGGTCTGTTTTGAGCCACCCTAATCTATATTTATCTGAAAGGACCGATTAAGTTGTTTATTCCAGACGCTAGATAATCTTTTAAGAAACATTGATTTTTTATCGGAGTTCACAGGTGGGGCAAGGCTAAATTGAGCCCAAATCTACGTGAAAAGAGCCAAAGGAGAGACAGATTACCAGGTGCATGTCGATGGTGCTCCCCCCACCGACCGCTGCTATGATATGAGATACTGAAAATGTGAAGTGAGCCACTCTTCAGTTTCGTTGTAAACCCACGGATCAGTGGAATCTGTTTATGTTAGGCTACCTGAACCATGTCGGCACCAAGAAACGTGTGTGTTTCGCTGTAGTTTCGGACTTTTGCAGTAACTACAATCTACTACTCCTATCGAAAACAATAATTATTATTACCGATCTTCAGGTAGCTTTGCAAAAGGCCTGCCAGGTTACAATGCCCTTTCCACTTGTTTCAGTCACGGTCAATCAAAATACAGTCGCTGGGTCAAGGAAACGGCAAATGACTAAAATTGTCTTTCGGGTTTCTGTTGCTCTAATCCAGGGGTCTCCAAACTACTTGCCCCAAGGGCCAACAGGGGTGTCTGTGAGGGCTTTCCCCAGGAAATTTTGAGAGTCATACAATGGAAAACATGGTTTTAAGCACTCCTAGACGAAATAGACAAATTCAGAATTAGGCCTAACATAGGAATAAAAACTTAATTTTTAGTGATTAAATATATTTTTTTAATTGATTAATTATTAGTTTTTCATTATAGCTTTCGCTGGGTCACATGGCTGTATTTTCTTTCTGTTCTGGGGTCAGCCTAATTTTTTCCAAAGTCCATCAGAAGTCCGCGCGGGCGGCGGCCGGACCAAATACTTCGCGGCCCGCGGGCCCTAGTTTAGAGACCCCTGTTAATCAAAGGACGTAGAACAGCGTTTTCCCTTGCCGAACATGATCCATTTTACCGCAGTTCTTTTCGGACATCAAACAAAAAGTTTTTTAAATATAAACAGTCGTTAGGACGTGCTCCACAAAAGAGCTCTGACTTAAGAAAAAAGAGGGATTTATATCAACTAGAAGAATACCTTGTCTCTCGCCCACCCTCAAGTTACAGTCTCATCATAAGGCTAAGCCACAACTACATTGCTCATTGACCTGCATTCTTTCCTCTATTTTTCCTCATTTTTTGGAAACCCTATACATTATTAGACGACGATCTGAGATTTTGATTGTGATTTGTGATGTTGAGGTTTTGATTAACGACCTTTCATGATAACATAAGCATTTTCTTTGGTAGCTACCCAGGGGCTCTCACATTTCCTTGATACCTAATTGGAGAGGTGGGCTCATTTGGGCATTGGGGATTTGGGATCAATTAACAATTTCCCCACAGGTGCACTTACTGTAAACAGTAGTTAGAAACAGTGAGAGGATCAGCTGCCGTGAAGTTGTACGCCCTTCCCGCTTCCCGAGTTGGTCACATCGGACCCAGGATATCGAAGACTTTGCTTCCTTCCAAGTTGGAGCAAACGAAGGTGACATACAGATATAGTTCTTTCAGTAATTATTGAATGGTCATTTTGTAAAAGATTAATGAAATTAAGTCTTTATTGTGAGTTTCGACTTATTTGAAGATAATTGGCGTCATTAGCTTGTATATATTTAATAAATGAAAAAATATATTTCATCAAGTCTGTCCTTCTGCCAGACAGCAATTTCGTTTGCTCACCACATCAGTGATCGTCACAGACCAAATCTGCACTTAATGGCCTATTCGTCCAATTATAATGTAATCTCATCAAGCTTTTTTCTATCTCGCGAGCATCTTTTAATATCATGTATAATTAATTCTCTTCGCAAAATAGAGACATTTCCTGGAAAATAAGAAAAATCTGGAGTCAACTTTTTTATTTTTTCTAGTTTCAAACGCAAAAAAAAAAAAAAAAAAAAAATGAATAAGTAAATTCATCAGAATGAACTAATGGTTGGTGTAATATATTTGTTCACCTTCATTTGACTCCTTCATATTCACAGGAAACAAGAGGAAAAAGCGCTGCAAAGTACTACACAACGATTTACTGTTTCTGTGTTGGAGATCCCATCTATGTACATCACTGATATGTGTTTATTGGATGTAGTCTGTGAGTTCATTGCCTAAACTCACCGCTCCGTGAATCGTAATTGTATTCTGGGTGAGTAAAAATAACCCCATTTACATTTCAGTACGGTATATCGAGTAGGGACGAAATTAGCCTTCTAAATTGACCTTGTAGTAGACTTCCAGAAGGACTGAGTCTTAAGTATAAACCCCTGAACACCAAACTTTACTAGTCTCTCTGTACGAAACAAAAGTTGAAATCGTATGAAGTAGAAATCCATGAATAGAACAATTGGAATTTAACTATATGGAAAAAAGTCTGCTCTTCACTTGTCAGCAAATATACAAACAAGTTATGAAGAACTCCATTAGAGATAGATATATGGCTAATATATTCGAATAGTATTCATCTTGCAATGAGACAGTAATGTTTTATGGGGTCCACTCTTGCGTATAAAGTCATACCTACGTTTCTGGACGATGATCGTACAGTGACCGGGAGTCCGGGGGCTTGTCAATCTCTTATTACATAGTGGGGGACTAGCAAAATGTGGGTGCTTCATTACTTTCACAATAAGTTTGTATATCTCAATGTCTTTTACAAGTCACCAACAAAATTTGAGTCGGATCATTAATTGTGACGCACTCGTATTTATTTTGTTGTGCCCACCGTCAATCCGTCGCCAAAACGTTTAATATATTATATTTTTATGTTAGATTCAAACTAACAAATTAAATACTCACCACACACTTGGCTGAATTTTATTTAGAAGAACCTAATCATGTTTACACATTAAGTCGAGAGCTTCGGTAAGTGGCTATGAGAGAAAAACGACACTGTTCAGTGTCACAGGACGTCAATGCACATCTTATCTGAAAACTCCTGCCCAGTTTGACACATTTCACTTCGAACCTACTCGTTCTTTGGTATTATATTAATCAATTGTGTGTGTCTGAACGTCTGAGCTGGATCGGCAACCTCGGACTCACCTCATTCATTATACGTTGGCGCATTCATTCACAATTTCTCACTGATCTCATTGCTCTGTTACGTCATCTTACGTGCGTAGTGTAATGACGCTGGAGAATGCGGTAGGGTCAAAGGCTCGACATTCACGTCCCCTCTGGTGTACATTATGCTAATAGTCGCATTCCATGCATGAGGAGCATGTTACGAAGTAGAACAGAATAATTGAAATGAACTAACAATGAAAAAATGGAGGTAGATTTCGAAGAATTCAGATGAATATGTCGAGGAAATCCTCACTTAAAACGGAGAGACGCATTGCCGATTTTATTCGGCCGATTTGAAACATAATAAACTAACTTAAAAACCTCCTTGGAACAAAAATACTCGCTACGTCCTAGAACGAAACGTCATCTTCATCTCCCCTGGATTCACCTCCTCTCATAGTACAACCGTTGTATGGTTCATCTGGACAAAATTTTGATTATGACGGAATGTAATAAGTACTTAATCATGATTTGATGAGAATCGTATGTAGGTAGAGGGTTAAGATGTAATATCGTTCACACTTCCTGGCAAAGATCACGAAAAACACATCACATTACCTTTCAATATATCGCACATTGTGATAAAAGTTACCAAGGATGCTTGAGGAAGGTACACGGCAACTTCTGACAATATTTGTATATAAACACAATAAATTTAATAGTTTTAATGAGTCGTATTCATTGTTGATAGAAATTTCGCAGGGAATCACAAAAACCCTACTTTTATATTGCGCCGCTTCTTGGATTTGTCGAGCGCATCCCAAACCCCAAACAAACACAATCTTTCAAGTTATACAAGGCAGGGAATTGTGTCGTTGTATTTAAGTAAAATAATTTTAGAAACAGAATCCTTTCAAACCTTAAGGTATTTTGAGACGCTAATTTAGAGAAGCTAATTAATCGCCTAACGATGTTCATTAATGTCTCTCAACTGGTGTGTCTCTCATTGGTCTGTTTTCAATATTGTACCTCTGTAATTGAGCCCGAAAAGAACCACAATTGAATGGCCACGTAGTAGTTTTTGATTTACGTTTCAAGATAATCAGATTTCAAAAATTGAATTAAATAAATCCGTCTCTCCGCAGCCCAAGGCTTTTTCCAGATACTACAGGACCAAATTTAACGAAATTCCGGTCAAAAATCCAATACTGATCCAGGATGTGCCTCTAATTTCGGCATCTTGATTAAACAAATTATATATATAATTAGCAGCATTTTTCGAAAATGGTTAGCCTGGAAATACTGTATTCCTCACCTTCAGCAGATTCTTCTGTGATAGAAAGCACACAGAAAATGAAAAAACTTCCAATGTGAGGCACATCGTACTCATTAATCAAACTTTACAGGAGGTCATCCAAGGAGCTCCTTCAAACATACGTTGTACATTATCACGAGCATTGTTTTACACAACAAACTGCAGTGTTTTGACTCCAAGAAATCCTCGACAGGCTCGTGAACTCTAACAAAACAAAAGAAGAGTTGGAATTTTCGACTTTTGACAATTGGCTGCTGCACTGACCATTTGGATGTATTCATGAGAAATATAGGGGGGTCTCCCGCGAATTCTTAATTGAAGCGCACCCAAGCCTACTGGTACGTCCGCAATTCTACCTTACTTGCTGACTTGGGACCCCCAGATATATAATCGGCATGTACAATCAGCAATGTTGCACAATCAAGTTGTACAATCGGCATGCTGCAACCCACACTCATTAATGATACAACACTGAAATTCACTCTTTGGGGAACTAGGCATCGTAGAAACAGAAAAGACCTCAGGTCTTTCGACGAGAGTACCTGGAAAATCTTCAAATTAATATTTTCTGTCTTTAATTAACTTGTTCACTCATGTTTACCTACCTGAAATGAATGTTTAGAAACTGTTTGCAAAATTATTTTTTTTTTTTTTTTTTTGATAAATTTGTCAACTTTATTGTAATTTTTTCTTACATTACAGTTTTGAATTGTATAAGTGTAACATATAGTGGTATACGAGTATACCACAAATAACATGTTGCAGGTTACTGCCCACTGACAGCCCCCACTAATAATTATCAACTTAGTATGAGAATAACAATATTATAA
>JAVIWC010001565.1:0-10059 GCA_031894815.1 Creontiades dilutus
GTCCAAACAATCAAAAATAGGGGGGGTTATTTTCCCCCCAAAAAATCCCCCCCCAGAACCCAATGAACTTTTTTTTGTTTATCGAAAATTTTTTTTTTGGGGGGGGAAAAACCCCATTAGGGTTACCCACAGCAGCTGTCCCCGGGCCACCAGTGTACTAGCCATCCTACGCTGGAGCTGGAGCAGGTGGAGGAAACGGCTAGACTGAGTCATGTCACTCAGGCGCGGCGGATGTTTAGAAAAGTACCCCCCCCCGCCTCGCCCCCAGCCTTCCCGCCTGCTTTGAAGACCGTGCGCACAGCTAGCTTGGGCCTACTGTACAAGCGGCCCCACCTGGTCTAAGGGCACAAATTAGAAATGGTACGAGCGGCTCCGCTCGAGCAAAGGCCCACAGGCCAGTTGAACCCAGAGACTGGAAGAAATCCGAGAGAAGATGGTACCCGAAGTAGCCTTGTTAATGAAAAGTTCGCATGGAAATCAAGATATAATGTTGGTAAACGGTTACCCTAGCCAAGTATGTCCAAATCGTTTAGTATAAGTACCAGCCCAGATCGAGTAACTGAGAAGTGAGTGTTTTTTCATGTGACTGTGATTGTCTATTTACATGTTTTGACAGTGTTCGTTTTAGAGCAATAAATTATACGCATGAAAAAAGTTTCGAGTTGGTGCTATTGGTTTTATTTCCCATATTTCCGTGGGGCCGCTCTTACATTTTTAAGGCCGTTAACATAATATTAAAAAAAGTCTTCCACCCCAGCATTTTTCATAAACAAAAAAAAACGAAAGAACGAGTGATACCACCAAAACATCAAGACACTACAACAAAAACAACACAAAACACCGAGAAGACTGCTCGTTTTCTGTAGTGACGTGAAAGCAAAATTTACGTGACTCTTAGATACGGATCAGAGATACCACTAGTTCAGCTGAGTTGGTGGTAACGCCACCATTTTTGCTAACCAGAGCTGTGCTCGCCCTAGATACCACCTCTGACTAAATACGATACCACGGTGTCAGAATCTCTTGGAACTCTCTAGTAAGGACTACGAATAACAGGATGTAGCAATAAACAAAAAGTTTCGGAATTCATGTTTAAAAATGGAAACATTACCTTTTGACTCTTTTTGAGGATTTTCAATCCATTCACTCGTATTTTGCTTTCGTAGAACAGCGTTTCAACTTTGCTGAAAAGAAAGAGCCTGTGAAACATTTGAATATCGTTATAGCGAAGAGTTGTTACATACACCAGAGACCCAAATGAAAGTTGAACAATTATATCTTATTATTTTTTTCAACTCCCAAAACAGTTAGCTTTTGTTTTCTGGTTATGGCTCACCATTTATGTGGGTCATTTCCAAATTTCGGTCACATTTATGTCACTAATCAGTATGGCTGTCAAATCTCAACGAAATACAGTTGTGTAAGTGTTTTAAAATTTTCTCCTATGTGGGTGTACATGTTCCATGGAAAAGTATGTACAAGTTGTGCCTACAGGACCCAGGAGAAAATACCAAAGCCCGTATTTATGCCTACAGGGACGACAAAAAATTCTGACAGATACTGCGAAACGTTGAAAAAACTCAAAAGAGACATTCATAATCGTCGGCGAAGAAGATTAACCAAAGGCTGCACCACAATAATGCGCGCTGTCGTGTTTCCTGGAAAACCCTTGCATTAATCGAGAAATTGGTTGGAATGTGGTTCAACAAGCCCCCTACAACCCTGATGTTGCTCCCAGCGGCTATTGCTCGTTTCCCAAATTGAAATAACACTTGGGTGGACAGCGCTTCAGATTGGTCACAAACTTCCCTCAATATCCAGCCAATAGCCCCTTAAATTGTAGCGGCGGAGTTCTTCGGAGATTTTGGGTTTTCAAAAGTGATAACTCGACAGCAAAAATTTATAGAAAAATGTGGCGACTATGTAGAAAAATAGTTTAAAGTACAAGCTTTCAGATGGTGCACTCCTCGATAACAACAAAAAGCGTTGCAAGAAAATTCTTTCACTGGGGTTTATTATTCAATTGGCTTGCGTTCATGATTTGAATTTCTACTAAGCTTTGGAGTGTGCGTGTTTCACAGGCGATAGAGCGATTATTGAAGATTCAAATCATGAATGCAAGCTAATTGCCTAAAAAAACCCCCGTGAAAGAATACTTATTTACCCCAGTAATAATATTGAATAATAAACCCCAGTATTGAATAATATTTGCCTATATATCATCAGCGTTTCATGCATATCAGAATGCTTCAACCCGTGTATCGGCTATAAACTACGAGTATCCACATCTGATATCACTCCAGTATCCACATTCACTACAACTCGACGCTATCGGCATCACTAGGTTACAAACAAACAATAATAAACCAAAAAACGCAAATGTTGGCACCATAAATCGGGCCATACATCGGGAATGGTTTGACCTACGGACGTGGGGAGGGTCTCATTCGATTCCTCATGGTATGTTCTTCAAATAGGTACAACTTTAGGCCGCTTCGACTTGTTTTGAGGTTTTTAGGGATTTTACAAAACTTAGACAGCCCTTAAAGGGCACTTTAAATTGAGTGAGAGAGCTGGCTCAAGAATTGGGGCGTCGTCGGACCAAGATGGATTTTTCCTGAAAATTTCAGATCTTTTTGCTCCAGCCGTTTGGGAGAAATCGTGCGTACGGCGGACGGACGGAAAATTTTTTTATTGCAGATTCGGATTCTACACCCTGTGAAACGTAAACCGTGAAATTTTCGGGGGTTAGAATTTTTTTTCCAGAGCGATTACAATGGTTTATTATTGAATAATAAACCAAGAACTTACACTTGAGAAAAATGTGGGAACGTTATTTTTTACTTGACGCTCGTAGGTGTGGTTTACCGCTTTCTTGCAGTTTCAAATGGAGTGGGCAACCAGAAATAAACGAGATGATATTTATATTTGGCTAAGAAATGCAACTCCTTCTTTCTAGTTCTTCCTATTCTTTAGAAAGTGGTAATCTCTACAAGACCCAAAAGTTTCTGGGGAGGAGCCGCTGCTGTATCTGATTGAACATTCCCAAACGTCAACTCTACAATTTTCCTTCGAACCTTCAAGCTGAGAAAGGTGTAAACAATTAAGAATGCTCACTTTCTGGCGATTCCTAGACCAGTTTTCAGTACTAGATCTGCTCTGAGCGACGTCATGTGACCAGTGATAATTTTTGAACCTGCCTCCTCCTCGAACTCTTCTTCTTCGTCATCTTCATCGTCGTTCTCCTATAAAAATCGGAAAACGAAATATTTAACGTTAAAAAATCAACATGTCAATTATTTTAACCCGCCAAGTACTATAGTCACCTCTAGGTGACACTACTTTGATAATTAATTACAAATCATAGACAACAACTTAAGTCATAGAAGTTAATATTCATGACAGTTCAACTGATAGGCTCATATGTTTTGTTCTCTCGTGAATTCCGTGTTTCCCTGCAACTTGTCAAGAGTTTTGAGAAAAATGCCCAAGATCAGGTAAAATTCTGGGACTTTTTTGTGATAATCTGTTTTTTACTATGTAGCATGTGTTTGTAAACAACATTTTGTGCAGAAAAATTCAAACTGAAGCCCCCTGTACTCAACCAAATCAGCCATGTCACCTGTAGGTGACTCTAGGATTTCACGGAATATCAACCCCCAACTCTCACCCGAGACGTCAAGTCTTTTATTCGTAATACTTATGTTTTATTTGAACTGTGAACAAGGTGAAAGTATGTGTCTGGTGTTGGCTGTTCTCTGTTGCCCCCGTTGGAGGAAGATTTTAGATGTTACAGATCTACCATGGTAGGCAGGGCAGCAAGCAGCACATAAAGTGGAAGCTGTAATACTGAAAGGAATTGTTGAATGGAATAGTTATTTATTCAATAAATGTATTTATTGCTCCAAGAATTACTACGGGGCTCCTATTAACCACGATGTGGAAAAGGTTTTGGTATTCCTTTAATATTTTTATTTTTATAAGATAGGACCGCAGGTGGTATTAGGTAAGGAGTTCCGGTTAATAGGATGGATCTGGGATATTAATATCAATTTGATTCAAATACAGAAATTGAAAGAACGGATTACCTGGTCGGATGAGAGCTGGGTAGAAAGTGGTAAGGAGAGGGGCTTGTCGCAAGTTTTCGTTATCTCTCCTTCCCCCCCAGTCGCTCCTCGCCTCTCCTCTCGCGATTGTTCCACTGATAGCCGATAGATGGTGTCGGCTATCACAAAGCCGATCCGTTTTGGCTACAAACTCTGGTCCATAGCCACTAAGAATCAAAACGAAGATGGACTAGGAGCTGCAGTCGTCCTCACCACTCATTCAAGGATGCCAACAGAGCTCTGACCATACAATTTGTACATTGAACAATTTTTCACCTGGTTGCTGAATATTCTTCATGGTATTCATTCCACAAAACTAATGTTTGATTCAACGTACAA
Organism: Creontiades dilutus; assembly: GCA_031894815.1. Taxonomy (NCBI): domain Eukaryota; kingdom Metazoa; phylum Arthropoda; class Insecta; order Hemiptera; family Miridae; genus Creontiades; species Creontiades dilutus. The sequence continues at coordinate 4,446 of JAVIWC010001565.1, forward strand.
GTGATAAAGTTCACAGTGTGTCCAAGGTCATTTTGGAGGACTAGTACTGTATGTAGTGTTGAGCTCAGGCCTAGAGTCACCTAGGGGTGACACCCTCATACCTTTTGAACAAATAATTTTTCACGCGGTTCTTCGTCTTGTATGCTTTTCATTACCTCTCAGTAACAACATATAAAAAGAAGGAGTGGAAATTTGCACAGGCGCCCTTATAGTACTTGGGGGTTAAAACAACATGCAAGAAGTTCTTGGCTTCTTACTTTTAACGAATCGTCAAAGAGAATAAAGCAATTTATTATCATATGGGTCATATCGAAATTTCAGTCACATTTGGGTAACGACTTTTCTTTTGAAAAAAAGTTGAAACTCGATCAATTTTCTTGTTCCTAATCAACCACTGCGGTTCTCGCGGCAAATTACCCAAGTGAGCACGCATAATCTCGAACCGTAGCTGCTGATACGCCATTTTGAAGAAAAAAACGTTTGTAGGGAGTGAGGTATAGATTACTATTTTTTCCCTTCTTGAGCCTCCAACCTCCACGGGGTTCGACGCTCAAGTCTTTCAATGTAGGTGAGTGGAACAGCACAAACTAGCTTAATTTTAGCTACAGTAAACACTAAGGTTTCCTTGCCAACATCTCACTTGCTACAAAGAGATCTCACTCCCTATAATTTAAGGGGCTATTGGCTGGATATTGTAGGGAGTGGGGAGTGAGGTTATAGCCTTTCACCGCCTTTACAGGCTACAAATCAATTGAAACTGGTTGAACCAAAATGTTGTCAACGAACTTGCAACAACTACACTAATTGTCAACAAGTGCGTTCAAGTCTCACTTGTCACAGTCAGACACCGCTGCCTCCAGGGATGGTTTTCCTGGTAGAACTGACTGGGAAAGTCTAGGCAAAATCCAACCACCGGTTCATAAACACCCTCTTCTGTCAGTTGGGGGCTACTTTTCCAAACATTGTAGGGAGTGAGGAAAAACCGTGTGACACTGAAATAATGGGCTGATAAGGCTACTTGGTTTGATCCAATTTTTTTCTCCGAGGCAGATATCCATGGGAATGACCCATACATAACTTATAAGAAACATAATCTGTAACGTAACTGGTTATTTATTGTAGATGTAAATGTGGACTAAAACTTTCAGGGCGGGGGTTTCAGGTCCCAGCACAAAAGCGTATCGGTCTACTGTACTTTCCTGAGAGTTTTGCATTTAATCAAAGAAATTAAGCTCTTGATGAGGGGTTATATATTTATATAATATTGCTTAGAACCTGAGTTCTCTTCTTCCCGTGTTTGAGCCTCCTTGGATGATTGTTGATGAAAAATATCTCCTCGCAACCGCCTAATTCAGAGATTTTCGGTCCTCTGGAGACGCTCCAAATCGTCCTGCTTACAGCTACGTCCCTCCGGGATTTGCAGGGTTCCAAGAAACACCGGGATCGTGGAATAATTCGCTGAAAAAATATTCGAAGGCTCATTTTTTTTAGAGTAACACTAAACTCTTCCCAGAAATCCGCCTGACTTGATGGTTATATATTATGGACGGAATCAACTACTTGTTTGTTTAAAACATATGAAACTCAATATAACAAATAAAAAAGTCTATAATCTTGCACACAAAAATAAAGTTATCAACTTGATAATGATAAGAAGAAGTTTGTTTTCCTTTTATATCAATGTTATCAACATTGTTGTTGGTGTTCGGCCGAAGAACATGGAACAAATGGTTCACGAATAACACGTGTTCCATGGGATAGAAGTCTGATTCTCAAAACCATCATTTCAGATCAGGGAGTCATTCGTGTATATCGTATTCTTAACTCTATAGTCCTGCAAAATAAAATTATTTGTTTTCTTTAAATCAGGGATTCAACGGACGGATGGAGTTTAAGAAATGAGATAGGAGTGTACACATTCTTGTGTAACAGCTACAAAAATGATAAAGGTTTTGTCAAAAAACAAAGAAGCACAGAATTGAAAGTGTTAAAAGATAACGTCAGAAATAGGTTAGTTTGATAGATTACTGATGTAATCTAGGTCTTACTAGCAGACTTTCAATGTGTAGTTCAAGGCAAATCCTGATCATGGAGAGGAAAAAATGAAAAATTCAACCAACCTGATGATCTGTTTTCTTTGGACAGGGAATTTAGAAAGAAGATAATAGTGATTACAAACGGGATTATGTTACAACAGTTCAAATAATGAACATTTAAATAGTGGCTAATAATTAGTGCTGGCAGAGAAACAAGTTTCAGGGGGAAACGATGAGTAAGTATTGACTTGTTTTACAGTAGAAATGACCAAAATGAAGTTACCAAAATATATTTATGAATCCTACACAAGAGTAGAAGGAGTAAAGTTAAAAAAGTACACAATTTGGCTTATAGTTTATTCTGACGAAGGACAAATTCTTGAAGACTTTACTCTGAGAAAAACGCAAAGATTAAAGAGGGAGAATTCACTGGGGTGGAACAGTTAACTACGTACCAGCTAAGCAAAACGAAGATTAGGTTTCAATTTGTTTACAAGAAGTACGAACAGTTTGCCTGTACACAGTTCAAGTTCAATTGGACGCACACGTGCTTAAAAGCTTTGTACTTACTGCACCATGTACGAATGTAAAGAATATAAAGCCCTCATATAACTCTAATGAGGGAACCCTGAGTCCTCTCTCCTGATAGCCCTGAAGTGGGGGTCTCCTTTTGGTGACAGCGAGCGGAAAGGTTTTTAGCAGGATCTGGAACCAACAAACTGGAAGAGCGCTTCACAGTGGCTATTTTTGAAATCAAGTGGATTGTCGGTGCTGGTCGCACTTACACAACAAAAAAGCAGAGAACTTATAGTCATATTCTATATCCATTTGCAAAATCAGAACAATTTGAAGAGTAAATAAGGGGAAGAACAGGCTGAGTCAATTTTTGATTTTGTATTGGTGGGTTGAGTATTGACAGTAGCCAAACACAGTGGTGTGGTCATAACAGTAATAGAACTTGTCAAAATGTTTCAAAGCAGGGGGTGAGTATTTCGTGCACAGCCACAGAACGGGTTTCAATGGGAACAGTCCAGGGAAAGAACAGAGCTGTCATCTCCCTCTCCATGCGGCATTTTAAACCAGTCTGTGAATCCTTGTGTTTCCCAATTCACATTCTCCTTCCTTGAATGGTTTGTGTCTCAGTAGGTACATATTTTTATATGGCTTTCAGATGTACATTCATTTCGAGCCGTTTCCACAATTGCCACAATTCAAACGATTCTCAAGAGTACAGACCACATTCGCAAAAATCATCGACAAATGCCGTCAACCCAGTGTTCCGACAAATAAGTCTCCGTATGTATACGCCAAACTGGAAGACATTTCGAACAACTTACTTTATAAAAAAGTACCTAAAGACTGAAAAATTCAAATATTTTCAATTTCAAACGCCCGTCTTAAAATGAAAGGAAAATTACTGAGTTCTTTCCTATTGGCCTAGGTTATTAGGCAATTGTGGAGATGTGAGAATGTCCTCATTCGAGTCTGAAAAAACTTAGCCTGAAAAAACACGTATCTTGGCATTCAAACCTCATTTTTACTCTGAAATCGAATTACCACGATCAATTTGATTATTCCATTAAAAAGCTGACAGTTTCTAGTCGGGCTACAAAAACTAATAGGATTACAAAGCGTTTGAAAAACGCTGCAAATTCTTTCACTGGGGTTTATTATTCAATTGGCTTGCGTTCATGATTTGAATTTCCACTAAGCTTTGGAGTGTGAGGGTTTCACAGGTGATAGAGCGATTATTGAATTTCAGGAGATATGCATTGAGCACGTAAATCAAATCTCAACTAAAATACCTATTTGGATTGTTCAGTTGATCATATTTGTGTGCCTCCTGAAATTCAATAATCGCTCTATCACCTGTGAAACAGGGACACTCCAAAGCTTAGTAGAAATTTGCATTCATGAATGCAAGCCAGTTGAATAATAAACCCCAGTGAAAGAATTTGCTGCGTTTTTTTTCTAATAGTTTGATGTGTTGGCACAAAATCTCCAATGAGACTCTTTGCCAGGCAAGTGTTGCTATGTTTTGCCCCTGCAAAATATGCTACAAATTAGCTATATTACAGCTACAACACGAACTTCCAAGAACCAGTGAAGTTCTAGTTTATTGCTTCCGAGTCTACTAAAGTAGCGGAAGCATTGTTTTCACTTCCGGAATGTGAACATTTTTTGTCTCCAAAATCAAAAATTCCACTCGCATTTTGCGTTTTAGACTTTTCTGAACAATTTTGGTTCCGTGTCTGTCTGTCTGTCAGCAAATCCTTGTTACGGGCAAAACTACACAAAGTTATAGTCCGATTTTGATGAAATTTTCAGGGATTGTGCAGGTTGGGGTGTAGATGGTCCCCTATAGGTTTCATCACCTCCGGATCAATAGTAGTCTCTGCGCATGCGCAAACGAAATCCTTGTTACACGCATAACTCCAGGAGTTCTAGACCAATTCGATGAAATTTTCAGGGATTGTTCGATTTTATTAGGTGTATTTTATAGTTTGTTCAATAGTTGAACATGCCTACCTTTATTTTCTCAAGTTATGCTCCTGCATAACAATAAATTTACCCTAATTCAATATTTACTTCGCCTAATTGAACGAAGTTCTTTAGTCAATAATAATTTTCAATGATCTATACAGTCATGTTATGGATACGAGGAAGCTATGTGCCACAACCACTTGGCAGAGGTTTTTTCTATATGGCTTTCAGATGTACATTCATTTCGAGTCGTTTCCACAATTGCCACAATTCAAACGATTCTCAAGAGTACAGACCACATTCGCAAAAATCATTGACAAACGCCGTCAATGCAGTGTTCTGACAAATAAGCCTCCGTATGTATACGCCAAACTGGAAGACATTTCGAACAAATTACTTTATAAAAAAGTACCTAAAGACTGAAAAATTCAATTATTTTCAATTTTAAAAGCTCGTCCTAAAATGAAAGGAAAACTACTGAGTTTTTTCCTATTGGCCTGAGTTATTAGGCAATTGTGGAGATGTGAGAATGTCCTCATTCGAGTCTGAAAAAACTTAGCTTGAAAGAACACGTATTTTGGCATTCAAACCTCATTTTTACTCTGAAATCAAATTACTACGATCAATTTGATTATTCCATGAAAAAGCTGACAGTTTCTAGTCGGGCTACAAAAACTAATAGGATTACAAAGCGTTTGAAAAACGCTGCAAATTCTTTCACTGGGGTTTATTATTCAATTGGCTTTCGTTCATGATTTGAATCTGTACTAAGCTTTGGAGTGTGAGGGTTTCACAGGTGATAGAGCGATTATTGAATTTCAGGAGATATGCATAGAGCAAGTAAATCTATTCTCAACTAAAATACCTATTTGGATTGTTCAGTTGATCATATTTGTGTGCCTCCTGAAATTCAACAGTCACTCTATCACCTGTGAAACCCTCACACTCCAAAGCTTAGTAGAAATTCAAATCATGAACGCAAGCCAATTGAATAATAAACACCAGTGAAAGAATTTGCTGCGTTTTTTTTCTAATAGTTTGATGTGTTGGCACAAAATCTCCAATGAGACTCTTTGCCAGGCAAGTGTTGCTAT
>JAVIWC010001566.1:0-10110 GCA_031894815.1 Creontiades dilutus
CTAGATTACGTAGAATTCGACACAATTTCAAAATACAGAGACACTAGTTCTAATATATATCACGATCTATTTATCCAACTAGTCTGTACCGTAACATGTAGATTAGTTGGACAAATAGCTCGGAATATGTTTAGTTTGGTGATCTGGATACTCACTACGCTCGCATCTCATAAGTAAAAAAAATATCCTACATCAATCCTTTTAGTAGTATGTAAATTAGCTAGACTAACAGATCGGGATCTGTATCTCTGCGTTTTGAAATTGTATCGAATTCTATTTAAAAATGTAATCTAAGTAATAGAGGATGCTTTAGGAACATCGGGCGGGCGTGTTAAAGCTACGCTCCCATCTCTTAAGTAAAAAAATATCCTACATCAATCCTAGCAGATTTGTTAGACCAGCGGTTCACAAATGGCGGTCCGCGAGGTATGGTTGAGGGGTCCGCAAGATATAAAAAATATATATATTAACGCTAGCACACTCTAGTGCTGGCACTGGAACTAGATGGGACCCTAGTTTGGCTATATAATTGAGGAGTGAAATGAAAACCAAAGACGTATTTGTAGGTACCCTGCATTTTCACAAATAAATCCTGAGTTGTGTGTACAGCATTCGTTTGATTCATTTTTTCATTTATTTCGACTCTTTTCAGGTAATTTTAGGCTAAAGAAATAGTGGGGGTCCTCTTCATTGTTGTACCTTAGGAAAATTTAGTTGGGAACCCCTGAGTTAGACAAACAGATCGGGATCTGTGTCTCTGCGTCTTGAAATTGTATCGAATTCTACGTATATATGTAATCCAGGGACGTAACCAGGCCGTTTTTCACCCTGGGCAAGAAAAAAAAATTTGGAGTCCTCATAGCCCCGATATCTCATGATTCATACCATATTAATATACCTATCATAGAACCAAAATATAAATATTTTCAAATTTACTCCAAACGGTCATAATATTTAAAAGAACTTGGTGAACTGTCACTTTTTTGCCCATTTGGCGATCCTCTAACTTTGGCGCCCAGGGCGGATTACGTCCCTGATGTGATATAAGTAATGGAGAATGCTTTAGAAACATCGGGCGGGCGTGTTAACGACACGAAATGGAAACTAACCTTTCAGAACCGTTAACAACCAGTATGAAACGAAAAGGGGAAATTTTCCCTCTTCTTTTCCCACAAAACAGGGGAACTTTCCCTAAAACATGCTATCACTGCTGCCAACATACGGAGAAAATGGGTTGAGCGTTCCCTGAGTGGACTGTCACACTCACGTAATCTGAGTGCGCCCTTATCAGCCGAGTGAACAACCTCACTCAACTATGAATTCGTGCAGGTGAGTGGAGGGTGACCCTCTACTCAGCTGAGGGCGAGTGCACATTCACACTCAGGCTTTGTCTATGAATTCCGCCCTAAATGTCTACACAGGATATGAATTTGCGAACATAGAAGTTAATTAAAAGTAATTATAGTTCTTCGATGTATGAATAGGGATTTGTTCTACCCAACATCGGTGAAGTCACATTATTGGGGGCAGGCGGAGTAATGCGTATAGAGAAATGGAACAAATATTATTCAAGAGCAGGAGGCATCCTTGAAAATCATGAAAGTGGAACACTAAGGGTTTTTGGAACTAGGATCTGAACAGACCATAACACATGTCAGCTCTGTGATTAAAGTCTGAAGCTGAAGTATGTTTATGCCACAGTTACCCTGTAAAGCTGCGTGAGCATAGGAATTTTGTTCTGTGACAGCCAATCAGTACAATAGTTAGTATTCAGCTCTTAATATTCAAATACCAAGTTCATTGCTATGTTAACTAAAGCGTTAGATTGGTGTTACTGATCAGTAATTATTCCTAGTAACGATCCACTCACTTAATTGGTCAAATGGGGAGGAACTATATGACAAGAGGTCTCCCTTCAAGTACAGAGATTTTTCCTAGGGGAAAAATAGAGAGTTCTTGCTTCACGTTGTCAGTAACATACAGTGTTGTCACGTGATTCAAGTGACCAAATGGCTCCTGATTACTATGGGACCGCGCTAAGGACCCTTACCCCTCAATAGCCCAAGCAAAAAAAATGTCTTAACCTCTACATTTTCTGTGCATATTCATATAGATTATCATCTCCATTGTGCGTAAAAAATGGTTTAAAAAATTCGGTTAAAATACATTTCCTGTAATATTGAAAAATAAAACTGTATCTTTTTGGACACATTGGGATCAGCGGTGCTCAATCTGGTCCTACTTCAGTTCCAAAAAGACACTCCGGGGTTTGAGGGGTTCATTGGAATTGGCAAATAACATTGAAAATCGCTTCAATATTCTGTTTAGCAACATATTTATTGAAAAGAATTGACTTATTGTCAACTGAAACTATATATATTGGTAGATAGTTGACAAGTCAATTTTAATGAGAACATAACTAACAGAGGGTTCTTGCTTCATGCAGTTGGTACTGTCACGTGATCTGAAGGTGACCAAAAACAGCACGAATGACTTACAAGTATTGTGAGACTGTACCAAGAACCCTTAACAAGGACCACCCCTACCACTAAAGGTTAAGGAGAAATGGCAGGGGAATGACATCACAGTTAGCTGACAGTCAACACTGCGCTAAGTTAGCATCTTTCATGTTTCCCTAGATTTATGGTCACAGTGCCTACTGACAGTGATAATCCCTCGGTTGAAGCATCTCTACGTATTATCTTCTACCAAGTATGTCTACATTATATGCAAAGTTCGATTGTACTGAGCTTTTGACAGCTACTCACCTAATAACACGGCAACAACTGTCTTATTGCCATATTGGATGTACCTGATATTGTTGTAGTCCCTTCAATCAATTGATGTAAGAATCTTCAAAGATATGGTTGTGCTCTTCCAGATTTTTACTTTGAACGATCACGTATTTTTGTATGATGAGCTTTCCTTAGAAGTATTCTTACTTGTCAGGTACCTACTGTTCATGCAATCATGCCCTCTATAGAAATGAATCCTTCTTAACTAACGCAATCTATCGTGATTTTATCCCAAGTACGAATCTTATATATATTTTTTAAATAATACCTGTACAGTTAGGTACATATGTTGAACAGCATTTTTATGACACTGCTTTATTCTAACTTAACCACATCTCAAATCATGATAAAAACATTATGGCTCATCAAAATATAAATAAATTGGCTGAGAAAAAAAATCTTGAATTTGGTTTGGAAATTTTGGAATTTACTAGAAAATGCAACCGGATAATTTTCAGCAATTCTGTTACACCATTCAGCTTAACGCTTTTTCATTAGGTATAATGCATTATTTATGGTCTATTTTTGTTTATGGTTCAATCTCCAAAATCTCAGTTCATGACAATTTGAATTATTGTGGAAGGATTTTAGTTTCCAAGTACCTATCAGAGAGATTGTTTCTGTACAAAGAGTAAATACAGTGGTCTCAGTCTTAACTCCGAAATTTGAATCTGTATTTCACTCAAGATAGGCCAGAGAAAAGTAGTTATATACAGCTGTATATAGTTCGTTAAAAGATCTTTCACCACACTTGAAAGTACAATTTACACTTAGCCCATGCCTTGCTGGTTCTAAGACTGTTATCTAGTACTACAGAATGAGTATTTCATGACTAAGTTTGAAGAGTGTCTATCTTAAGGTCTTAGGTTCGACTCCCGAAGACATCACGTTTCTTATTGCACGTGTCTATCTTAAGGTCTTAAGGTCTTAGGTTCGACTCCCAAAGACATTACGTTTCTTATTGCACATTTTTCAAACATGCCTTTTTACACCCAATGTTGACACATTTTTTCGAGAAAATTCCAAATGTTGACATTATCAGTTCCTAAAGTTTACACCAATTTGAATATTGGCCCTTCGCTGTTCTGAAGTTGTTACTCAAGGCCTATAAATGAACAAAATGTATTCAAAACGTGTTAAAATATATTTCAAGGTTTTTGACATTTCAGCAAAGAATACATAGTTACATTTTTAGCCTAATATTAGGTAGACCTGGTAGGTGTGGGTATAAAAACAAACAGGTTCTGTAACCCACAACAATAACACTCAGTATGATGGCCTTTCAATTCTGAACCCAGTCCCTGGGGAGAAACGTCTGAGGAATATCACACTATATAAAGACGAGCTTATCAGAGTATATCGACGTTTCAGGGGGTGGTAACGCTGGGTGGGTGGAATTCTCGCCGGAAACCTTCTCCCAGGGCAACCAGTCGCCAGTGAAGGAAGGGGCCCCAGCAGGGGGAAGGAGGGCAAACGTGGTCCTCTAATTCAGGGATTTGGGAATACGATTTTTTGACTTTGCATATTGTTATTATACTCCCTCATTGTGTTATTCACCTATTTCTTTTTAACCTGCATAGCAGGGCCATTAAACTAGTTTAAACATATATATAAAACTAGACTGAAAGGCCATCATACTGTGTTCAATCATATGAACCAGTCCAACAAATCAAGAAAGTGCACAACAATAACTACCTACCTAATGTATTGATAAAATAACGTTTTCTATTCAAGAAAAAAAATGATGTCAACTTTAGGAACTGAATGTCAACATTTAGATCAGACGATGTCAACTTAAGGTTCCACTCCCTTGAATTAAAAAATTCAAGCGTCTTGATACACTACGAAATTATTCACATCCAAATATCACCTTAGCAACCAAATCAACGACTTCCCCTAATGTTGACACAGGTGTCAACATTAGGACACTAAACTATTTCGTGAGACCTAATGATGACACCGAACATAACCGTGGTTTTCTATTGAAATTGAGGGTATTAATGCATTACGCTTCTTCCTCATGGTAGTCATAGAGCAAACGATGTGAAATGATAATTGTTACTCGCAATATTTCACTTAAAAAGTCTAAATTTGTCGACTTAACTCACTACGATGTTGGACGAGGTTGCCGTCGCTGGAGTATCTGCTTCAGCTGTAGAGGTGGGTAGTGAGTGAGTGACCTTGTCTCAAAGAACTTCTCTTTCAAGTGAACGTGTCCCAAATGACCTTCGGAGGGAAGACCTGCAGTTCATCACAAGACGTTTGAGACAGCATGACTCCCCGCGGCCGACGTTCGAACTACTCGGACGGTCGCGAACTTCTCTTGGCAAGGCAAGTTCGAGACCTGCAGGTCGCAAACGTTCTTTACAGCATGACTCCTGCTTCCGATGTTTGAACTACTCGGAGACCTGCCAAACCGTTCTTCACAAAGTGAACTGCAGATCACCCATCCGCCATTAGCTGGGGTTTCCTTCTAGTCAACGAAGGACTCCCCTCACCGCATCGTCAATACCATTCAAATTTACGATATACTAAACTATACTGGTCAATACTATACTCATCACAGAGTCGATTATATTTAATAAGTGGGTATTTATATGAAAATTTACATGAGAACTCGAAAAATTACTGGGGAGTAGGAAAAGAGAACAGTAGATGACTGTCATTTACCGAATTCCAACGGATGAGAAAGATAATAGAGGTTGACGATCAAGCCACGAGATAGTAGCAGTGGTGGTGACTGTCTTAGAATGGAGACGACGAACTGCAGGTCCCATTCATTCTGAACTTCAGGTGTCGCATTCATCCACATAGTAAACTGGCGAACTTCTCCCACTGACCTTGTCTCTGGACTGAGTGACCTGCAGGTCGTCTACTCTCACAGGTGACCTGGGTTTACACACCTCTATGTTGGACAAGGTTGCCGTCGCTGGAGTATCTGCTTCAGCTGTCATCGGCTTCGATATCACCCAGATGGTTTATATAGTATGTTAAAACTAGTAGAGGCGGCAGAACTCAATAACTACTTTCTTATCAGCAGAACGTCACTGATTTCGAGTACCTACAGTGGCACAATACCTTATTTTTACATTTTGAAATTGAAGTGTCAACATTTGGCTTAGTGTCAACAATTGGTGCTTTTACACTGGTTTGTTTTCAAAAAGTACTTAACGCCAGGTTTGACACCAAGCAGTACTATATCCAAAAACTTGAACTTTCAATGAACCACCTAGATTAATTGAAGTATCGAAATAACATGCTTCTTCTTGCAAATTTTTCAATATTCAAGCGTAGAATACATTTAAAAAAAATGGTTTTTTGACATGGGGCAAGTTTTCAGCTTCTAATGGTTTTCCATGAATTTCTCGCTTATGACCAAAACAGATATTGTATCTTTTGGAAAGCTCCTCAATTTTTAAAGCAAACGTTGATTGGACACCTCGTGTTTGCTTGAATTATTTCAATACACCTACCAACAGTATAGTTACTGTCCTGCACGAGGCCATTGATCTTTTTAAGAGGTGAATTCTTAATTTCTACTTCGATTACCTTATCAGATTCACAGTTTCATGCAAGGGTTTGGTAAATCTTTGCAGGCTGCAGGCGGCACATGATGGTTTAACTGACTACGTACCACTGCTGATCCCATCAAATATATTTGATTTAGGAAAGGTTTTCGGATATTCGAAAAATTCCAAGTATTTTATTGAATAGCCAAGGTGGAAACCAGAGGGAATTTTTCTTTCAGTAACCAAAAAGAATGAGATCTTGGTGAGTATCACGCATTTTAGCCTGCAGCATCTTGGCACTTTTCAATTTTCTTCTATTCTACTTTTTTTTTTAATGTGTAAGTTATGGGAGAAAAAATTCAGCGTGGATTTATTATCCCTATAACTAGTTTTAACCCAACACTAATAGGCAATTTTAGATTGATTTTTGTTAGTCACAGTGTCAATTAAGCCACTTTTAAAGTCTTTAACATTTCCTAATGATTTACCTCGGTTGGATATACACGATTATGACCTAATGAAGTCGGAACAAGGTACCCATGAATGATATTCATTTGAAGTAAAACGCTTGATGTCGAATGTGTAAAAAATGTTATTTGATGAAAACAAGTTGAAGACTAGAGAGACTAAACGGGTGGGCGAGTTGTTTCAAGGGAACAACCATAGGTGGCAGATCATGCGTTCGCTTTGATGGCGTCGTCACCGTTTGACCCTTGGACTCTGCGAGTGAAATAGTCCACTAATTCTGGAAATGGAAGGCTGTGGGTGAAGGGAGCAGCGTTCGGAGCTTGTTCGATGATTTCTATTTCGGGCGGGTCCTAAACAGAATTAAAAATAATACATAATTACGCTCAACAAAATAATCAGCAGCCATGAGAGTAATACAGTAGGTGGTACAAACAAAGAACAAGTTTTTTCTCAAATTAAGTTGTTGATGGGGGCAGTTTTGATAATGGTTCAATTTAAATCCATCAACAGAGGCCTTGAATTGAATAGCTATTCCTTTCTAGTCCCTTCATTGAAAATAATAAAATAAATATCATCCAAATATGAATTCTTAATAAACAAATAAATGGTTTTCCATGAGTGATTATTGATTTACCCTACACCAAAATTGAAAAGTATTCTCTCCAAGGCAATAATTTTAAAAGTCCAGATTGCTCAAGCATAAAATGAAGCTATCGTGATGAATTCTGAGTAAATCAATAAAAGGTCATCGCTGCGTGATGATGACCTAAACGTGTGTCAATGATAAATATAATATAAACCACTCATTTTTAACCTTAGCAGTAATTTTGAATAAGAGAGGGTATAGCATTTTTATAAACTAAATGCATGCCCAATATTTGAACGTATTATCCTTAAAGTTAGTCATAACTAGGGACCGGATTCTTAGGTCACTAAAAAAGCCGTTTTAGGTGCCTAAAATATGTCGCTAAAACTGAAATTATGCCTTTAAAATAGCATTATATGCCGTTATAAATATAATGAAAGAGGAAGAATATAACTCCTAAGAGGCCGTTTTCATTGGTAAAAAATATTTTTATATTTGGAAAATAATGTTAAATGCCTTTTTTTCAGTACTTACGTTCAAGTATACAAAATACTTGCGTAATTACAATGACTCGAATATCACACAGGAACTATTGTTCGATTTCCCAACAACCCTTCACCATACAAAACGACGAAAATGGCATGAAATTTAATTCAATGACATGAAATTGAAGTCAAATGTCGAGATAAAAATTTAATCAAAATGAAATTGAACTCAAAACCTCAAAAGTAGGTACAGGTACATTATAGGTAAGTTAGGTAGGTAACTAGGGGGTGGGTAATTCTCATTTGAAGTAAACTCATTCCACCGCTTCCTCTGAAATTGAGAAAAAGTAATTTGACACGAGGGTGTGCTTCAACGTATCTCGACTGTCAGCCTACGGCGATTGTCAGCAAGAAATGTCTTGTACATAGAAAATTTAGTCACAACATACATAGGTACTTACCAAGAAAAAACCCTAAATGACGCTTTGATTTTGAATACGGGTAACCACCAAATATATGATTGTAAAATCGTATTTTTTATTTTTTCATTTTTTGGAAAATCTTATAATATGCATTTATATGCGTTTATTCCTGAAATATGTTACTAACTAAGAAATATGCGTTTATATGTCAAATAAAAAGTGCATTTTTGGAATCAGCTTGACGTGAAACGGATAAATAACTTGGAAGTTTTGGAATATCTGTTCAGGAATAAAAAAACATGTTATTACCTAAGAATCCGGTCCCTGGTCATAACAAACAAACTTAGAGTGAGAATGTTCCGTGTTTTGTCAGAATTGCAGTTTCTATTTGGTACTTTTACTCCCTTTCTCAACCAATTAACACTGATGGGAACGCACCTGAAGGCATTTCCTTCCAACGACAAGAATGTACGGGTATCCGGTCTTTTGCGAGTGGACCACTCTCTTGCCGATCGTCAATTTATTTCTATCGTCGATGATGATGTCCTCTTTGAGATGGGGGATCGTGTTGAGCGTCTCGTAGAGCTCGGCCATGATTTTGGTGGCGGCGGAATACTCGTTGCTACCTTCCTGCAAATATGACATCGCAAACGTTAATTAACAAGCCGATACACGTTAGTCAACGTTCCAGTAGTTGGGGAGAAAAGAAGGAGGACGACAGACGGAAAGATTTCATCTTTAGGTAGTTGTGGTTTCAACTCATGTTGAAACGTAAATCAACAGATTTTGAAGTGGAGCTAAAAAATAGTACTAATGCACTACTACAACGATTTTATACAGAAAAATGTTTACATAACAGAAGATTTAATACATTGAAATTCATGGAAACGTTGAGCTCAGATTTCATTTGAAAAGATTATAGGATCAACGCGTTTGAAGAGATCAATATTAAGGATGGGTGAGATTATATTGAATACTTTGCATTTTCGCCGCAATATTAAGAGGCCTATAAGTACTTGAATATCGTTTCGAAAAAGGTTCCGGGTAAAAGTGACCAAGTAACATTTTTTTCAAATGAGCTTTTTTTTGTCATTCCGGTACTACTGTGCTCTGTTGCTAAAAACGTTATCTTCAAACTGATGTGTAAAAAATACTCAAAAATAAATTTTACCTGCCTGACCCAAAGAGTTTAATGTGACCAAGTGGCATTTGAACTCAACCACCTAACACAAACGCTGCAAATTCTTTCACTGGGGTTTATTATTCAATTGGTTTGCATTCATGATTTGAATTTGTGTGCCTCCTGAAATTCAATTAATCGCCCTATCCTGTGAAACACGCACACTCCAAAGCTTAGTAGAAATTCAAATCATGAACGCAAGCAAATTGAATAATAAACCCTAGTGAAAGAATTCGCAGCGTTTTTTTAATGAACCTCAAAACCCCCCCACAATAAAAACCAAAGGTAGACTCTATAATTTATCAAGTCCTTTAGCACTCGTATTGCGTTAAAACTTAGTAAGATTCAAATCATGAACGCAAGCCAAATCCAAATTTAAACGATGTAACCAAAGGTAGAAAACGCAAATGTTGGCACCATAAATCGGGCCATACATCGGGAATGGTTTGACCTACGGACCTGGGGAGGGGCTCATTCGATTCCTGACGGTATGTTCTTAAAATAAGTTTACATTCATGCCGCTTGGACTTGTTTTGAGGTTTCTAGGGATTTTACAAAACTTTGACAGCCCTTAAAGGGCACTTTAAATTGAGTGAGAGAGCTGGCTCGAGAATTGGGGCGTCGTCGGACCAAGATGGATTTTTCTGAAAATTCCAGATTTTTTG
>JAVIWC010001567.1:0-10370 GCA_031894815.1 Creontiades dilutus
TATTTACAACATTTTCCAAAACCTACATAGTAGGTTTTTTTTTCTCTTTTCTTCACAGCAAAGGTTCATTTTTCAAAACTACATTCCAAAATACTATGAAATTATTTCATATAAAGAGTAATCAATGAGCCTAATATGGATATTTATTTTCTCTTCTTTTAAGGTCAGTGATGTGGTGCTGAGAATCAAACCCTTAGCAATTCCATTTTAATCCATATTATCAATTAAAACATATGTTTTATTATATTATTTCAATACATATTATGTATTTTTAGCAAGAATAATATAATATCAACCATATCAGGTTCATCGGTCTACATAAAAATTGGTAATTCCATAGTATTTTGGAATGTAGTTTTAAATAATGAATCTAGGTATACCTTATGTATATACATACAATTTATTTCTAAAAAATAATAGCGAACACAGAAAGAGAAAATATGTTTTTGATATTTCGATAGATATCTTGATCACAATGTAAGAGTAAAATGAAAAAATAATTTGTATGTTGATGGGGAGATGCGATGTTTTGTTGATAGGGAGATGTGATGACTGTTGATTGGCTTCCATAATGTTGATCTTAATCATTAATGCTGAGGCAAGGATGTTGGTTTGCTTTTAGAACCCACTTGTGTACCCTTTCTAACTGGCGGAGCTGTCTGTCATTGGATACTGGTGGCACCTTTTTTAGGACTTTCGATCGAAAACACTCATCAGATGATGCTTCGTGGGATCGTGCATCCTCATTGATGGGGAGTGGCCGATTGTCGGTGACTGAGCTGTGATGCTTTGCCAACGTAAAAAGCTTTTTGTTTTCTGTCGCATTTTTGGCAAATCAACTGGTAAACTCACAGTTCTGATAGGCACTCTACTGAGTTAACACACTTGTAGGAATCCGTTTGTAGGAAGGAAACGTCGTGAATTCACCACTTTCGATCACGATATTACAGAGTTTACATTTGAGTCGGCCGCACGGATGTAAGCCTGATTGTTGTGAATGTGTCCGAGGATGCCGATGCGATACAATTTCTCCAAAGTTTCTAGCTTGTCGGTACGCTACTTGTGGTATGTCTTGAAGAATGTCTCTTGTTTGCGTGTGGAATTCAGACTGGGTTACAGCTCACGAAGTACACTATTTAATTTTTGAGCTCCAAAAAAAGTATTTATACTTGAGATATTTTCATGAAGGTTGTATGCTTATAAAGCAAAATGTCCCACCGACTCGCAAAACTTGGACACAGAGACAAGAAATAATGCTAACAGAAGCTCAAATTTTAACCAAGAAAGACATTGTTCTTGTTTATGTTTGTGTTTGTGTATTTAGTGCGACCGTAACGC
The DNA here is from genome assembly GCA_031894815.1 of Creontiades dilutus. Classification (NCBI taxonomy): domain Eukaryota; kingdom Metazoa; phylum Arthropoda; class Insecta; order Hemiptera; family Miridae; genus Creontiades; species Creontiades dilutus. Next base: position 1,339 of record JAVIWC010001567.1, read on the forward strand.
GCAGCTGTGACAATTTCCGTGAACAACTTTTGTGAAAAATTTTCGTGACGATTTTTTGTTTATGTGCCATACCAACGACATGAAAATGTCAAAAATAATTTTTAAGTTGAAAGGGAGATGGGATGAGTAGTTGATATGGAGATCTGATGGCTATTGATTGGCTTCCTTAACAATGTTAATTGTAATCATTAAAGTTGAGGGCAGGAGATTGATTTGCTTTTAGAATCCACTTGTGTGCCCTTCCAACTGGTGGAGCTGTCCATCATTGGATTCTGGTGGCATCTTTTTACGACTTTCACTTGAAAACATCATCAAATGATGCTTCGTGAGATCTTGTATATATATATATCAACTTTTTTAATTCGAGCTTTAATTCATTGAAGTTGCATTTCAACAAAAACTGGTTAAAACATACCCTACTCTTTGTTGGGTAGATTGCCGACCCTGGGGTTCATTATGACACCGGTAATTCACTCGGATTGCTACTCAAACCACTAACCGTTATCTTTAATTCGTAAAGTTTAACGTAGAGAATGTGACCTACTGTCGAGGGAATCATGACGTCTCTCAGCCATTTTTTAACTAGGCCAGCCTCGATGATTCTCTGAAGGAAAACGTCGACCCGCGGTTTCAAAGGCGAGTTCTTTTCCAAGCCCAACGACACTGGAATATTAATCGCGCAGCTCCCCATGATGTGGAGGTCTTGATTGGAGCTTCTCTCATCAGCTTCCCCCTCTGGAAAATGAACGAAACTGTTGCTCAGACGAAGGGGAAAAGAACAAATGCCTGCAGTTTTCATTTCCAACTCTAACTTTCGTGCTAACTATGACCAATGGTCATTGACCATTCCTCGAATGAACTTGAGTTAATCAGAAGTTTATATATTGGTTTACTTGCCCCCGAACTTAGTGGTTCGACGAAGAAAACCATGAGGTTCCTGACAAAGTTGGTTATTATACTTTGTATGAAGTGTATGTTTATGCTTGTGTCTGTCACACAAAAAAGAATTAGTTACACAAATATTCATCGCAATTCTATTTTTAATATTTCGGCTGTTGTCTTCTTCCATTTTTAAATGATGCACAAAACGAAATTGATGTTAAAAGGAGTTGCTTTCGAAATGGCACCTCAGCAAGATGCCGGCATCTTCAGCGAATATTCAATGTCCCAAAAGATTAGCATTCAGAAATTTTTTGAAATTTGATTCTTAAATTTTTTTTGAGCTATTTCATTCACCTCTTTCACTTGACGATTCCGCTAGAAAGGTTGGCTGAAAATGTACATCTACCTTCTGAAATATTTTAATAATCTCGGCCGGCGATTTGTTTTTTAATTATTCTTGTTGATTAGTTTTGATGTTATAAATTCTCATTGTGCTCATTGTGAAAATGAAATATAATTTATAGCTTGAAAATTTTTATTGGCAAATGCAAGTGTTGGCAAAATTAACCTAACCAAACAGTTTTTGAAAAGGAATAAGGATATATTGGTTGTTAAAGCTGATAAAACCCACAAAGTGGTCATTATGACTAACACGATAAGGATATCCTCAGAAACCAAATAATCAACCTAGTGAATAATAACAAAAATGACCAGCATTTGCATAAAATTCCTAATGATATTAGTAGGGAATTGGCAAATAAAATTAAAGTTATAGAAAACCCAACCAAACAGTTTTTGAAAAGGAATAAGGATATATTGGTTGTTAAAGCTGATAAAACCCACAAAGTGGTCATTATGACTAACACGATAAGGATATCCTCAGAAACCAAATAATCAACCTAGTGAATAATAACAAAAATGACCAGCATTTGCATAAAATTCCTAATGATATTAGTAGGGAATTGGCAAATAAAATTAAAGTTATAGAAAACCTAACCAAACAGTTTTTGAAAAGGAATAAGGATATATTGGTTGTTAAAGCTGATAAAACCCACAAAGTGGTCATTATGACTAAGCAGCAGTATGATGAAAAAATTTATAAAATAATAACTAATAAGACAGAATTTTTTAAACAACGTATAGATCCTACAAAAGATGTTAATAATAAAGTAACAAAGTTTGTTGATAAGTTAATAAGTAGGAAATTAATTAAGGAAAAAGAAAAATGGAGCTTTTTGAATATTCATGGTGGACCTCCCCGTATTTCTGGGCTTGTTAAATTACATAAAGAAGGATTTCCTGTAAGATGTATTGTAGACGGAAGCAATAGTGTATCCAAAAACCTGTCGAAAGTATATAAAAAATACCTTGAGATTTTTTGTAAAAACAATGAGTATGATGTGAAGAATGCAATAGATTTAAAAGAAAAACTTAATAATACGGTTTTATCTGATGGTGAAGTGCTAATGTCGTTGGATGTTATTAGTATGTACCCTTCAATTCCGTTACCAGAGACATATAGTATTATCCGGAAGAACTGGGAAATTATTAAGGAACATACCCCTATTAAAGATGTGAATACCTTCATAGAAGGATTGAAATTGTGTTGCGAAGATGGGTATTTTATATTTAATGGTGAATATTATAAGCAAAAGTCATTACAAATGGGAAATTCGATCTCAGGCACTATTGCTGGTATTTTTATGAACGAGCTAATGGATAATGTGTTGAAAAAGCTTGGTAATAGGGTGAGTAAGTGTATGAAATATTATGATGATCTCTTTCTAGTAGTAGATAGAAACTATGTAAATGAAATAAAAGATGAGTTCAACAAGTTTCATAAAAAAGTTCAGTTTGAGATGGTGTAGAGGAGGATGGAAAATTAGATTTTTTAGACATATCTGTGTTGAGAGGAGTTGAAGGAAAATTGAGTTACAAATGGTTCACAAAGGAGATTTTCTCTGGAAAAATGATAAATTTTAATTCTAACCACCCTAAATATTTTAAATCTAATTTAATATATGGTATGGCGTTAACTGCTCTCTTGCGAACGTCCCATGAATATCAGCAGGAGATCATTAATAAAGTAAAGTTAATTTGTAAGGCTAATAATTATCCAGATGAAATGATTAATTTTCAAGTTAAAAGAGCTTTGAATAAAATACATAATGAATATAATGCTAATAATAGAATGAGTAAATTTAAACTCAAAACACCTTCAACTCTATTACTGGCTAAGCAAAAAGATATAGGGAAGCTGAAAACAATTAACCACCAGGTTATTAGTAGGGATGACAATCCAAAGTACACTGAAACCTTCAACCATGTAAAGAGAGTACAGGGAAGTCATAGTAAACCAGTCAAAGGAAATGGTGATATAGTAGATAGTGGGAAATTTCTTTCTTTTACTTATAACCCAGTCATTGCGGAAAATATAAAATCAATGTTTAAAAATAAGAATGTTAAAATTGCTTGGCGTTTCGATAATAAGATTGAAGGGTCACTGTCAAAGGTGAAAGAAAAGACAGCAAAAATGAATAGAAGAAATTGTATTTATAAATTGAAATGTACGGATGTTAATTGTAAAGATAAGTATTATGTAGGAGAGACATTAAGACCATTACAAAAGCGTATAATAGAACATGATAAAGATATAAGTAGTAAGAAAATAAGCACCTCTGGAATTACTAGACATTGCCGCGAAATGAAACATAGTATAGATGTGGAAAATGTCCAAATACTGGCTACTGAACCAATTATGAAGAAAAGGAGAATAATGGAGAATATCAAAATTGTAAAAGGAGGTAACGAGGTCTACAACATCCGAAAAAATGATTTGAAGGTTTTGAATAATAGGTTTTTTTGTCTGTTTGAAGAATAAATAAAGAAGAAACAAACCATTAGTGTCTGCATGGAATTGTTAGTTGTTAATTAAGTTGTGTCTACACTAGTCCCGATCTAGTCAATAAATAATTAGGTAAGAAGGTTATTATACTTGCAATGTGGCTTTATTATTAGAGACAAATTAAATGTACCTGAAAAAAATTAAATTCCTACTTGATAGTGATCACGAAACTCTAGTCAAAAAGTTTTTATTGATTTATTGTTATTGTTATTGTTGTTAAAAGGTACAAAGTTTTTATCAAAAGTTGTAATATTAATGGTTATTGTTGATCACTGTTATATATCATGTAGGGCGATGAAAGACTGGATAAATGATAAGGTAATAATTCCAAATAAATTAATGTAATTTAAAAATGTTATTGTTATTGAATGTATGATGCTAATGGTTTGATTATTTTAAATAGGATACATTGTTGACTAAGTAATTGACTGCAATGAGCTGCTATTCATAAAATGACGTGGATGAATGTCCAAAATAAAATGTAAGTAGTTAAATGGTAACTTATTCTTGAGAATATTAGTATTATAAGGTAAAACCCTGTGGTGTGGGGTGATACAAATAATATTAATTTATATGTTGTCCCATAGATCCCCTGAGGATGGAGTGTGTTACCACTCCGAAACGTCGGGAAAATGAGAATCAATAAATGAATAATAAAAAATTCCAGCCTTCTTAAAAAAACACCCCGCTTCCTGGTGGATATTCTTCAAAGTTTAGTTAAGGCTAACAAAATGACTAATAAAAATGATTTGGCCTTGTGCCGGAGAAATGTTGACGAATGTTACAATGAAATTAAAGGACAACTCGGCGGTTCTGAGAATAAAGTTACCCTCAATCTTTTATATAAATTGAAAAAGTCTATTAAGAAAATGACAGCATGGTCTGAAAAAATTAATTTTTTAATGACTTGTAAATATCGGGGTATTTACCCGCGCACAATTGTGAAAACTGTAAGTAAAATAAGAGTGTTTTTTGATAAAGGATTCACTAGGTATCACAAAGTTAACAGAGCATGCTCTAACTTTTGCCGAGTGGTTCTTAATTTAAGTATTTCGGAATCACACGAGAAAGTGAAAAGGATAATTGTCTATGTAAATAAGTTGAAAACCAATATTTATAGTAGAGTTGCATGCGAGCAATTATTGAAACACATGAAGCATTATTGTGATATATTTGAAAACTATAATAGGAACTTATACCAAATTTCAAATGAAAATGCTCTTAAAAACGCAATTTCCCCATCTAACGATAGAAAACCTATAAATAAGAATAGTGTTAACTCTGAAACTACGTGTAATATTGATAAAAGCAACTGGGTTGTTAATATTTCTGGCAGAACAGTTCCTACTGAAATGTTGGAGTATTTTAAATTAAGCACTAAATTCAATAAACTAAATAAAGTTGATGAGAAATACGTTGAAAAATTGATTACTGAATGTGAATATAATTTAGAGCTAATGGATGTTTCTGAACACGATAAGGATATCCTCAGAAACCAAATAATCAACCTAGTGAATAATAACAAAAATGACCAGCATTTGCATAAAATTCCTAATGATATTAGTAGGGAATTGGCAAATAAAATTAAAGTTATGGAAAACCTAACCAAACAGTTTTTGAAAAGGAATAAGGATATATTGGTTGTTAAAGCTGATAAAACCCACAAAGTGGTCATTATGACTAAGCAGCAGTATGATGAAAAAATTTATAAAATAATAACTAATAAGACAGAATTTTTTAAACAACGTATAGATCCTACAAAAGATGTTAATAATAAAGTAACAAAGTTTGTTGATAAGTTAATAAGTAGGAAATTAATTAAGGAAAAAGAAAAATGGAGCTTTTTGAATATTCATGGTGGACCTCCCCGTATTTCTGGGCTTGTTAAATTACATAAAGAAGGATTTCCTGTAAGATGTATTGTAGACGGAAGCAATAGTGTATCCAAAAACCTGTCGAAAGTATATAAAAAATACCTTTAGATTTTTTGTAAAAACAATGAGTATGATGTGAAGAATGCAATAGATTTAAAAGAAAAACTTAATAATACGGTTTTATCTGATGGTGAAGTGCTAATGTCGTTGGATGTTATTAGTATGTACCCTTCAATTCCGTTACCAGAGACATATAGTATTATCCGGAAGAACTGGGAAATTATTAAGGAACATACCCCTATTAAAGATGTTAATACCTTCATAGAAGGATTGAAATTGTGTTGCGAAGATGGGTATTTTATATTTAATGGTGAATATTATAAGCAAAAGTCATTACAAATGGGAAATTCGATCTCAGGCACTATTGCTGGTATTTTTATGAACGAGCTAATGGATAATGTGTTGAAAAAGCTTGGTAATAGGGTGAGTAAGTGTATGAAATATTATGATGATCTCTTTCTAGTAGTAGATAGAAACTATGTAAATGAAATAAAAGATGAGTTCAACAAGTTTCATAAAAAAGTTCAGTTTGAGATGGTGCTAGAGGAGGATGGAAAATTAGATTTTTTAGACATATCTGTGTTGAGGGGAGTTGAAGGAAAATTGAGTTACAAATGGTTCACAAAGGAGATTTTCTCTGGAAAAATGATAAATTTTAATTCTAACCACCCTAAATATTTTAAATCTAATTTAATATATGGTATGGCGTTAACTGCTCTCTTGCGAACGTCCCATGAATATCAGCAGGAGATCATTAATAAAGTAAAGTTAATTTGTAAGGCTAATAATTATCCAGATGAAATGATTAATTTTCAAGTTAAAAGAGCTTTGAATAAAATACATAATGAATATAATGCTAATAATAGAATGAGTAAATTTAAACTCAAAACACCTTCAACTCTATTACTGGCTAAGCAAAAAGATATAGGGAAGCTGAAAACAATTAACCACCAGGTTATTAGTAGGGATGACAATCCAAAGTACACTGAAACCTTCAACCATGTAAAGAGAGTACAGGGAAGTCATAGTAAACCAGTCAAAGGAAATGGTGATATAGTAGATAGTGGGAAATTTCTTTCTTTTACTTATAACCCAGTCATTGCGGAAAATATAAAATCAATGTTTAAAAATAAGAATGTTAAAATTGCTTGGCGTTTCGATAATAAGATTGAAGGGTCACTGTCAAAGGTGAAAGAAAAGACAGCAAAAATGAATAGAAGAAATTGTATTTATAAATTGAAATGTACGGATGTTAATTGTAAAGATAAGTATTATGTAGGAGAGACATTAAGACCATTACAAAAGCGTATAATAGAACATGATAAAGATATAAGTAGTAAGAAAATAAGCACCTCTGGAATTACTAGACATTGCCGCGAAATGAAACATAGTATAGATGTGGAAAATGTCCAAATACTGGCTACTGAACCAATTATGAAGAAAAGGAGAATAATGGAGAATATCAAAATTGTAAAAGGAGGTAACGAGGTCTACAACATCCGAAAAAATGATTTGAAGGTTTTGAATAATAGGTTTTTTTGTCTGTTTGAAGAATAAATAAAGAAGAAACAAACCATTAGTGTCTGCATGGAATTGTTAGTTGTTAATTAAGTTGTGTCTACACTAGTCCCGATCTAGTCAATAAATAATTAGGTAAGAAGGTTATTATACTTGCAATGTGGCTTTATTATTAGAGACAAATTAAATGTACCTGAAAAAAATTAAATTCCTACTTGATAGTGATCACGAAACTCTAGTCAAAAAGTTTTTATTGATTTATTGTTATTGTTATTGTTGTTAAAAGGTACAAAGTTTTTATCAAAAGTTGTAATATTAATGGTTATTGTTGATCACTGTTATATATCATGTAGGGCGATGAAAGACTGGATAAATAATAAGGTAATAATTCCAAATAAATTAATGTAATTTAAAAATGTTATTGTTATTGAATGTATGATGCTAATGGTTTGATTATTTTAAATAGGATACATTGTTGACTAAGTAATTGACTGCAATGAGCTGCTATTCATAAAATGACGTGGATGAATGTCCAAAATAAAATGTAAGTAGTTAAATGGTAACTTATTCTTGAGAATATTAGTATTATAAGGTAAAACCCTGTGGTGTGGGGTGATATAAATAATATTAATTTATATGTTGTCCCATAGATCCCCTGAAGATGGAGTGTGTTACCACTCCGAAACGTCGGGAAAATGAGAATCAATAAATGAATAATAAAAAATTCCAGCCTTCTTAAAAAAACACCCCGCTTCCTGGTGGATATTCTTTTGACATTTTACCCTCCTTACGTGTTTAATATCATTAAATTCAATACCAGATGAACAAAACTGATTCTATCCAGTAGAAGCTCTAGGATACAGCCCAACAAACGAGGAAACTAGGGACGGTCATATTGAGAAGTTTACCACAATTTCCAATGATGCTCTGCGCACCCCTAGTTCAACCTCTGACTACAAGATGACATGAGCTGTACCTCCTGCAAGTTTGAAGCCACTAGGAGACCGGGAATCCTTATTTCTCAAATATAAACTTTAAAATGGCCACTACTGGAGCAGTGGCCACTACCGGTGCCGTTACCTTAGATACTGTTATACAGATATACCTGTTGAGTTGTCCTTTTCTGCTGCTTTAGCAAGCTTTTCTTTCACCTTTGCATGGAGTAGGAAAAATTCATTTTCGTAGTAAGCATAACCTCCAGCGGCAACTTTTGCGATGGCTCTGTCTGTATCGTATGTTACCTTCAAGAAATAAAAGCAAGGCGTAATTGTCTGGTGGAAGAGAAGAAGCAGAGGTAACGCTACAATAACATTGGTAGTGAGGTACTATTGAATTTTTATGTTTTCTTTTTTTTCGGAGTTGCTACAGTCCAATCCTATAATTGTATTTCAACCATGGTATTCAATTGTTGTATTTCGAGTACCACCTACAAAACAAGAGTATTTACCCTAAAATTATATTCCGATAGGTGAGAATCAGTTTTAAAACCTGCGTTAGAAAAAATATAACCTGAATCAAAGGTCACCATTACTTCTTGCCCTTGGATCCTTAGGATGCAATGGAATCCGCGAACTAGGATCGTAAAAACCATGAAATACAAGAAACCTCGAGGTGCAGTATAAGTCCCAACTGTTCCAATTTTCACCATTTGCTATGCTGCTTAGTTGTAGAAAGTCCAAGTTGATATCATTATACATTCGTTTTTTTTTTTTTTTTTATTATTCAATAGAAACATTTTTGTGCATTGCACTATATTGTGAGATTACAAAAAATAGATATATAACAAATAACTT
>JAVIWC010001568.1:0-10093 GCA_031894815.1 Creontiades dilutus
TTGCTCAAAAATTATCTCTGTTTAATCCCTTTCAAACCTACTCTCTAAGGGGTTTTTCGGGGTGCTGAACACGAATTCGAAGTCCGTTTTTCGATAAAACGCTTCCTTCATGGTTATTTTCGCGATTTTTCATCAAAATTGCTCAAAAATTATCTCTGTTTAATCCCTTTCAAACCTACTCTCTAAGGGGTTTTTCGGGGTGCTGAACACGAATTCGAAGTCCGTTTTTCGATAAAACGCTTCCTTCATGGTTATTTTCGCAGTCCGTTTTTCGATAAAACGCTTCCTTCATGGTTATTTTCGCGATTTTTCATCAAAATTGCTCAAAAATTATCTCTGTTTAATCCCTTTCAAACCTACTCTCTAAGGGGTTTTTCGGGGTGCTGAACACGAATTGAAGTCCGTTTTTCGATAAAACGCTTCCTTCATGGTTATTTTCGCGATTTTTCATCAAAATTGCTCAAAAATTATCTCTGTTTAATCCCTTTCAAACCTACTCTCTAAGGGGTTTTTCGGGGTGCTGAACACGAATTCGAAGTCCGTTTTTCGATAAAACGCTTCCTTCATGGTTATTTTCGCGATTTTTCATCAAAATTGCTCAAAAATTATCTCTGTTTAATCCCTTTCAAACCTACTCTCTAAGGGGTTTTTCGGGGTGCTGAACACGAATTCGAAGTCCGTTTTTCGATAAAACGCTTCCTTCATGGTTATTTTCGCGATTTTTCATCAAAATTGCTCAAAAATTATCTCTGTTTAATCCCTTTCAAACCTACTCTCTAAGGGGTTTTTCGGGGTGCTGAACACGAATTCGAAGTCCGTTTTTCGATAAAACGCTTCCTTCATGGTTATTTTCGCGATTTTTCATCAAAATTGCTCAAAAATTATCTCTGTTTAATCCCTTTCAAACCTACTCTCTAAGGGGTTTTTCGGGGTGCTGAACACGAATTCGAAGTCCGTTTTTCGATAAAACGCTTCCTTCATGGTTATTTTCGCGATTTTTCATCAAAATTGCTCAAAAATTATCTCTGTTTAATCCCTTTCAAACCTACTCTCTAAGGGGTTTTTCGGGGTGCTGAACACGAATTCGAAGTCCGTTTTTCGATAAAACGCTTCCTTCATGGTTATTTTCGCGATTTTTCATCAAAATTGCTCAAAAATTATCTCTGTTTAATCCCTTTCAAACCTACTCTCTAAGGGGTTTTTCGGGGTGCTGAACACGAATTCGAAGTCCGTTTTTCGATAAAACGCTTCCTTCATGGTTATTTTCGCGATTTTTCATCAAAATTGCTCAAAAATTATCTCTGTTTAATCCCTTTCAAACCTACTCTCTAAGGGGTTTTTCGGGGTGCTGAACACGAATTCGAAGTCCGTTTTTCGATAAAACGCTTCCTTCATGGTTATTTTCGCGATTTTTCATCAAAATTGCTCAAAAATTATCTCTGTTTAATCCCTTTCAAACCTACTCTCTAAGGGGTTTTTCGGGGTGCTGAACACGAATTCGAAGTCCGTTTTTCGATAAAACGCTTCCTTCATGGTTATTTTCGCGATTTTTCATCAAAATTGCTCAAAAATTATCTCTGTTTAATCCCTTTCAAACCTACTCTCTAAGGGGTTTTTCGGGGTGCTGAACACGAATTCGAAGTCCGTTTTTCGATAAAACGCTTCCTTCATGGTTATTTTCGCGATTTTTCATCAAAATTGCTCAAAAATTATCTCTGTTTAATCCCTTTCAAACCTACTCTCTAAGGGGTTTTTCGGGGTGCTGAACACGAATTCGAAGTCCGTTTTTCGATAAAACGCTTCCTTCATGGTTATTTTCGCGATTTTTCATCAAAATTGCTCAAAAATTATCTCTGTTTAATCCCTTTCAAACCTACTCTCTAAGGGGTTTTTCGGGGTGCTGAACACGAATTCGAAGTCCGTTTTTCGATAAAACGCTTCCTTCATGGTTATTTTCGCGATTTTTCATCAAAATTGCTCAAAAATTATCTCTGTTTAATCCCTTTCAAACCTACTCTCTAAGGGGTTTTTCGGGGTGCTGAACACGAATTCGAAGTCCGTTTTTCGATAAAACGCTTCCTTCATGGTTATTTTCGCGATTTTTCATCAAAATTGCTCAAAAATTATCTCTGTTTAATCCCTTTCAAACCTACTCTCTAAGGGGTTTTTCGGGGTGCTGAACACGAATTCGAAGTCCGTTTTTCGATAAAACGCTTCCTTCATGGTTATTTTCGCGATTTTTCATCAAAATTGCTCAAAAATTATCTCTGTTTAATCCCTTTCAAACCTACTCTCTAAGGGGTTTTTCGGGGTGCTGAACACGAATTCGAAGTCCGTTTTTCGATAAAACGCTTCCTTCATGGTTATTTTCGCGATTTTTCATCAAAATTGCTCAAAAATTATCTCTGTTTAATCCCTTTCAAACCTACTCTCTAAGGGGTTTTTCGGGGTGCTGAACACGAATTCGAAGTCCGTTTTTCGATAAAACGCTTCCTTCATGGTTATTTTCGCGATTTTTCATCAAAATTGCTCAAAAATTATCTCTGTTTAATCCCTTTCAAACCTACTCTCTAAGGGGTTTTTCGGGGTGCTGAACACGAATTCGAAGTCCGTTTTTCGATAAAACGCTTCCTTCATGGTTATTTTCGCGATTTTTCATCAAAATTGCTCAAAAATTATCTCTGTTTAATCCCTTTCAAACCTACTCTCTAAGGGGTTTTTCGGGGTGCTGAACACGAATTCGAAGTCCGTTTTTCGATAAACGCTTCCTTCATGGTTATTTTCGCGATTTTTCATCAAAATTGCTCAAAAATTATCTCTGTTTAATCCTTTCAAACCTACTCTCTAAGGGGTTTTTCGGGGTGCTGAACACGAATTCGAAGTCCGTTTTTCGATAAAACGCTTCCTTCATGGTTATTTTCGCGATTTTTCATCAAAATTGCTCAAAAATTATCTCTGTTTAATCCCTTTCAAACCTACTCTCTAAGGGGTTTTTCGGGGTGCTGAACACGAATTCGAAGTCCGTTTTTCGATAAAACGCTTCCTTCATGGTTATTTTCGCGATTTTTCATCAAAATTGCTCAAAAATTATCTCTGTTTAATCCCTTTCAAACCTACTCTCTAAGGGGTTTTTCGGGGTGCTGAACACGAATTCGAAGTCCGTTTTTCGATAAAACGCTTCCTTCATGGTTATTTTCGCGATTTTTCATCAAAATTGCTCAAAAATTATCTCTGTTTAATCCCTTTCAAACCTACTCTAAGGGGTTTTTCGGGGTGCTGAACACGAATTCGAAGTCCGTTTTTCGATAAAACGCTTCCTTCATGGTTATTTTCGCGATTTTTCATCAAAATTGCTCAAAAATTATCTCTGTTTAATCCCTTTCAAACCTACTCTCTAAGGGGTTTTTCGGGGTGCTGAACACGAATTCGAAGTCCGTTTTTCGATAAAACGCTTCCTTCATGGTTATTTTCGCGATTTTTCATCAAAATTGCTCAAAAATTATCTCTGTTTAATCCCTTTCAAACCTACTCTCTAAGGGGTTTTTCGGGGTGCTGAACACGAATTCGAAGTCCGTTTTTCGATAAAACGCTTCCTTCATGGTTATTTTCGCGATTTTTCATCAAAATTGCTCAAAAATTATCTCTGTTTAATCCCTTTCAAACCTACTCTCTAAGGGGTTTTTCGGGGTGCTGAACACGAATTCGAAGTCCGTTTTTCGATAAAACGCTTCCTTCATGGTTATTTTCGCGATTTTTCATCAAAATTGCTCAAAAATTATCTCTGTTTAATCCCTTTCAAACCTACTCTAAGGGGTTTTTCGGGGTGCTGAACACGAATTCGAAGTCCGTTTTTCGATAAAACGCTTCCTTCATGGTTATTTTCGCGATTTTTCATCAAAATTGCTCAAAAATTATCTCTGTTTAATCCCTTTCAAACCTACTCTAAGGGGTTTTTCGGGGTGCTGAACACGAATTCGAAGTCCGTTTTTCGATAAAACGCTTCCTTCATGGTTATTTTCGCGATTTTTCATCAAAATTGCTCAAAAATTATCTCTGTTTAATCCCTTTCAAACCTACTCTCTAAGGGGTTTTTCGGGGTGCTGAACACGAATTCGAAGTCCGTTTTTCGATAAAACGCTTCCTTCATGGTTATTTTCGCGATTTTTCATCAAAATTGCTCAAAAATTATCTCTGTTTAATCCCTTTCAAACCTACTCTCTAAGGGGTTTTTCGGGGTGCTGAACACGAATTCGAAGTCCGTTTTTCGATAAAACGCTTCCTTCATGGTTATTTTCGCGATTTTTCATCAAAATTGCTCAAAAATTATCTCTGTTTAATCCCTTTCAAACCTACTCTCTAAGGGGTTTTTCGGGGTGCTGAACACGAATTCGAAGTCCGTTTTTCGATAAAACGCTTCCTTCATGGTTATTTTCGCGATTTTTCATCAAAATTGCTCAAAAATTATCTCTGTTTAATCCCTTTCAAACCTACTCTCTAAGGGGTTTTTCGGGGTGCTGAACACGAATTCGAAGTCCGTTTTTCGATAAAACGCTTCCTTCATGGTTATTTTCGCGATTTTTCATCAAAATTGCTCAAAAATTATCTCTGTTTAATCCCTTTCAAACCTACTCTCTAAGGGGTTTTTCGGGGTGCTGAACACGAATTCGAAGTCCGTTTTTCGATAAAACGCTTCCTTCATGGTTATTTTCGCGATTTTTCATCAAAATTGCTCAAAAATTATCTCTGTTTAATCCCTTTCAAACCTACTCTCTAAGGGGTTTTTCGGGGTGCTGAACACGAATTCGAAGTCCGTTTTTCGATAAAACGCTTCCTTCATGGTTATTTTCGCGATTTTTCATCAAAATTGCTCAAAAATTATCTCTGTTTAATCCCTTTCAAACCTACTCTCTAAGGGGTTTTTCGGGGTGCTGAACACGAATTCGAAGTCCGTTTTTCGATAAAACGCTTCCTTCATGGTTATTTTCGCGATTTTTCATCAAAATTGCTCAAAAATTATCTCTGTTTAATCCCTTTCAAACCTACTCTCTAAGGGGTTTTTCGGGGTGCTGAACACGAATTCGAAGTCCGTTTTTCGATAAAACGCTTCCTTCATGGTTATTTTCGCGATTTTTCATCAAAATTGCTCAAAAATTATCTCTGTTTAATCCCTTTCAAACCTACTCTCTAAGGGGTTTTTCGGGGTGCTGAACACGAATTCGAAGTCCGTTTTTCGATAAAACGCTTCCTTCATGGTTATTTTCGCGATTTTTCATCAAAATTGCTCAAAAATTATCTCTGTTTAATCCCTTTCAAACCTACTCTCTAAGGGGTTTTTCGGGGTGCTGAACACGAATTCGAAGTCCGTTTTTCGATAAAACGCTTCCTTCATGGTTATTTTCGCGATTTTTCATCAAAATTGCTCAAAAATTATCTCTGTTTAATCCCTTTCAAACCTACTCTCTAAGGGGTTTTTCGGGGTGCTGAACACGAATTCGAAGTCCGTTTTTCGATAAAACGCTTCCTTCATGGTTATTTTCGCGATTTTTCATCAAAATTGCTCAAAAATTATCTCTGTTTAATCCCTTTCAAACCTACTCTAAGGGGTTTTTCGGGGTGCTGAACACGAATTCGAAGTCCGTTTTTCGATAAAACGCTTCCTTCATGGTTATTTTCGCGATTTTTCATCAAAATTGCTCAAAAATTATCTCTGTTTAATCCCTTTCAAACCTACTCTCTAAGGGGTTTTTCGGGGTGCTGAACACGAATTCGAAGTCCGTTTTTCGATAAAACGCTTCCTTCATGGTTATTTTCGCGATTTTTCATCAAAATTGCTCAAAAATTATCTCTGTTTAATCCCTTTCAAACCTACTCTCTAAGGGGTTTTTCGGGGTGCTGAACACGAATTCGAAGTCCGTTTTTCGATAAAACGCTTCCTTCATGGTTATTTTCGCGATTTTTCATCAAAATTGCTCAAAAATTATCTCTGTTTAATCCCTTTCAAACCTACTCTCTAAGGGGTTTTTCGGGGTGCTGAACACGAATTCGAAGTCCGTTTTTCGATAAAACGCTTCCTTCATGGTTATTTTCGCGATTTTTCATCAAAATTGCTCAAAAATTATCTCTGTTTAATCCCTTTCAAACCTACTCTCTAAGGGGTTTTTCGGGGCTGAACACGAATTCGAAGTCCGTTTTTCGATAAAACGCTTCCTTCATGGTTATTTTCGCGATTTTTCATCAAAATTGCTCAAAAATTATCTCTGTTTAATCCCTTTCAAACCTACTCTCTAAGGGGTTTTTCGGGGTGCTGAACACGAATTCGAAGTCCGTTTTTCGATAAAACGCTTCCTTCATGGTTATTTTCGCGATTTTTCATCAAAATTGCTCAAAAATTATCTCTGTTTAATCCCTTTCAAACCTACTCTCTAAGGGGTTTTTCGGGGTGCTGAACACGAATTCGAAGTCCGTTTTTCGATAAAACGCTTCCTTCATGGTTATTTTCGCGATTTTTCATCAAAATTGCTCAAAAATTATCTCTGTTTAATCCCTTTCAAACCTACTCTCTAAGGGGTTTTTCGGGGTGCTGAACACGAATCGAAGTCCGTTTTTCGATAAAACGCTTCCTTCATGGTTATTTTCGCGATTTTTCATCAAAATTGCTCAAAAATTATCTCTGTTTAATCCCTTTCAAACCTACTCTCTAAGGGGTTTTTCGGGGTGCTGAACACGAATTCGAAGTCCGTTTTTCGATAAAACGCTTCCTTCATGGTTATTTTCGCGATTTTTCATCAAAATTGCTCAAAAATTATCTCTGTTTAATCCCTTTCAAACCTACTCTCTAAGGGGTTTTTCGGGGTGCTGAACACGAATTCGAAGTCCGTTTTTCGATAAAACGCTTCCTTCATGGTTATTTTCGCGATTTTTCATCAAAATTGCTCAAAAATTATCTCTGTTTAATCCCTTTCAAACCTACTCTCTAAGGGGTTTTTCGGGGTGCTGAACACGAATTCGAAGTCCGTTTTTCGATAAAACGCTTCCTTCATGGTTATTTTCGCGATTTTTCATCAAAATTGCTCAAAAATTATCTCTGTTTAATCCCTTTCAAACCTACTCTCTCTAAGGGGTTTTTCGGGGTGCTGAACACGAATTCGAAGTCCGTTTTTCGATAAAACGCTTCCTTCATGGTTATTTTCGCGATTTTTCATCAAAATTGCTCAAAAATTATCTCTGTTTAATCCCTTTCAAACCTACTCTCTAAGGGGTTTTTCGGGGTGCTGAACACGAATTCGAAGTCCGTTTTTCGATAAAACGCTTCCTTCATGGTTATTTTCGCGATTTTTCATCAAAATTGCTCAAAAATTATCTCTGTTTAATCCCTTTCAAACCTACTCTCTAAGGGGTTTTTCGGGGTGCTGAACACGAATTCGAAGTCCGTTTTTCGATAAAACGCTTCCTTCATGGTTATTTTCGCGATTTTTCATCAAAATTGCTCAAAAATTATCTCTGTTTAATCCCTTTCAAACCTACTCTCTAAGGGGTTTTTCGGGGTGCTGAACACGAATTCGAAGTCCGTTTTTCGATAAAACGCTTCCTTCATGGTTATTTTCGCGATTTTTCATCAAAATTGCTCAAAAATTATCTCTGTTTAATCCCTTTCAAACCTACTCTCTAAGGGGTTTTTCGGGGTGCTGAACACGAATTCGAAGTCCGTTTTTCGATAAAACGCTTCCTTCATGGTTATTTTCGCGATTTTTCATCAAAATTGCTCAAAAATTATCTCTGTTTAATCCCTTTCAAACCTACTCTCTAAGGGGTTTTTCGGGGTGCTGAACACGAATTCGAAGTCCGTTTTTCGATAAAACGCTTCCTTCATGGTTATTTTCGCGATTTTTCATCAAAATTGCTCAAAAATTATCCTGTTTAATCCCTTTCAAACCTACTCTCTAAGGGGTTTTTCGGGGTGCTGAACACGAATTCGAAGTCCGTTTTTCGATAAAACGCTTCCTTCATGGTTATTTTCGCGATTTTTCATCAAAATTGCTCAAAAATTATCTCTGTTTAATCCCTTTCAAACCTACTCTCTAAGGGGTTTTTCGGGGTGCTGAACACGAATTCGAAGTCCGTTTTTCGATAAAACGCTTCCTTCATGGTTATTTTCGCGATTTTTCATCAAAATTGCTCAAAAATTATCTCTGTTTAATCCCTTTCAAACCTACTCTCTAAGGGGTTTTTCGGGGTGCTGAACACGAATTCGAAGTCCGTTTTTCGATAAAACGCTTCCTTCATGGTTATTTTCGCGATTTTTCATCAAAATTGCTCAAAAATTATCTCTGTTTAATCCCTTTCAAACCTACTCTCTAAGGGGTTTTTCGGGGTGCTGAACACGAATTCGAAGTCCGTTTTTCGATAAAACGCTTCCTTCATGGTTATTTTCGCGATTTTTCATCAAAATTGCTCAAAAATTATCTCTGTTTAATCCCTTTCAAACCTACTCTCTAAGGGGTTTTTCGGGGTGCTGAACACGAATTCGAAGTCCGTTTTTCGATAAAACGCTTCCTTCATGGTTATTTTCGCGATTTTTCATCAAAATTGCTCAAAAATTATCTCTGTTTAATCCCTTTCAAACCTACTCTCTAAGGGGTTTTTCGGGGTGCTGAACACGAATTCGAAGTCCGTTTTTCGATAAAACGCTTCCTTCATGGTTATTTTCGCGATTTTTCATCAAAATTGCTCAAAAATTATCTCTGTTTAATCCCTTTCAAACCTACTCTCTAAGGGGTTTTTCGGGGTGCTGAACACGAATTCGAAGTCCGTTTTTCGATAAAACGCTTCCTTCATGGTTATTTTCGCGATTTTTCATCAAAATTGCTCAAAAATTATCTCTGTTTAATCCCTTTCAAACCTACTCTAAGGGGTTTTTCGGGGTGCTGAACACGAATTCGAAGTCCGTTTTTCGATAAAACGCTTCCTTCATGGTTATTTTCGCGATTTTTCATCAAAATTGCTCAAAAATTATCTCTGTTTAATCCCTTTCAAACCTACTCTAAGGGGTTTTTCGGGGTGCTGAACACGAATTCGAAGTCCGTTTTTCGATAAAACGCTTCCTTCATGGTTATTTTCGCGATTTTTCATCAAAATTGCTCAAAAATTATCTCTGTTTAATCCCTTTCAAACCTACTCTCTAAGGGGTTTTTCGGGTGCTGAACACGAATTCGAAGTCCGTTTTTCGATAAAACGCTTCCTTCATGGTTATTTTCGCGATTTTTCATCAAAATTGCTCAAAAATTATCTCTGTTTAATCCCTTTCAAACCTACTCTCTAAGGGGTTTTTCGGGGTGCTGAACACGAATTCGAAGTCCGTTTTTCGATAAAACGCTTCCTTCATGGTTATTTTCGCGATTTTTCATCAAAATTGCTCAAAAATTATCTCTGTTTAATCCCTTTCAAACCTACTCTAAGGGGTTTTTCGGGGTGCTGAACACGAATTCGAAGTCCGTTTTTCGATAAAACGCTTCCTTCATGGTTATTTTCGCGATTTTTCATCAAAATTGCTCAAAAATTATCTCTGTTTAATCCCTTTCAAACCTACTCTCTAAGGGGTTTTTCGGGGTGCTGAACACGAATTCGAAGTCCGTTTTTCGATAAAACGCTTCCTTCATGGTTATTTTCGCGATTTTTCATCAAAATTGCTCAAAAATTATCTCTGTTTAATCCCTTTCAAACCTACTCTCTAAGGGGTTTTTCGGGGTGCTGAACACGAATTGAAGTCCGTTTTTCGATAAAACGCTTCCTTCATGGTTATTTTCGCGATTTTTCATCAAAATTGCTCAAAAATTATCTCTGTTTAATCCCTTTCAAACCTACTCTCTAAGGGGTTTTTCGGGGTGCTGAACACGAATTCGAAGTCCGTTTTTCGATAAAACGCTTCCTTCATGGTTATTTTCGCGATTTTTCATCAAAATTGCTCAAAAATTATCTCTGTTTAATCCCTTTCAAACCTACTCTCTAAGGGGTTTTTCGGGGTGCTGAACACGAATTTCGCAGTCCGTTTTTCGATAAAACGCTTCCTTCATGGTTATTTTCGCGATTTTTTTAT
>JAVIWC010001569.1:0-10114 GCA_031894815.1 Creontiades dilutus
CAACCTCAATAAAATAAAATAAAAATGGAAGGATAGCTGATAACATCCGCGATGCCGACGTAGTCGTACGATGAGCCTCAACCTGCTATGGTGATCTACTGACTGCCCCACAGAACGCGGCATACGATCCCTGACCAACGCGATTCAGTGATATTGTTGTATGATGCAACATTGCAGCGTCCCTGTCACACATTGCGGCATTGACTCGATAGTCGTCCACAAATTTTAAAAGACGTTCCTTTGCTCTTCTTACTAGTTCCATTCTGTTACTGGGTCCATTCATGTCCCATTTTCGTAAACCACGCTTACCGCAATACCAAATTTTCTGCAGTAAATTTAACATTGAAAAGAATGATGATACTTGTCCTTTCATTTTGATTTTTCTCTTAAACTTTCCTGTAGTACATTTTGTTCTCCAAGATTTTGTTGATACTAAGCGCTCACCTCCATCATGATCAAACTATATTTGTCAAGTGACAAGTAATTGCGGTATTTTCTTAAAATTTGCAATTTCTGCGAAACACTATAGCAGACGAGGTTATAAGCTCAGCGCCGGCCTTCAGCCAGCAGTCTGTTTTCCTCTCGTGTCGCGAGCAAGTTATCTGTCCCTCATTTAGTGTTCTCATTGTGCTTGTTTTGTGGAGTTGTGGTTTTGGAAAATACAGTGTTTTTTAAAAACTCAATCGGCGTTTCGAGACTTATAACTGGCACAGTCAGTATAGGACTTGTGTTTGAATCAAATTTCGGGTAAAAATTCGAGTTTGACACCAAGTTCTAAGTGACGCGAACTTCATCACCGCATCATCGATCATCGTACGTCAAAGATCGGCCCCCAATCGCCAATCATCGCCGCAATCTTCACACGCCCCGGACACAGCACGAGACGCACTAAACTGACGTGGACCCCACAGATAATATTTTCTCCGCTTCACGAAGAAAAAGGCTCCTTCGAGGTGGAATTTCGGAATCGGCCCACGAAGATTTCCATTACCTCGAAGTCGAAAATCCTGGAATCGCTCTTTGATTACAGTTTCTCACATGCCCAGTGAAAAACCCGGATTTTTAACAATTTAAAACCCTGTCTCCGTCTGCCCTGACAAACAGGTCGGCAAGCCCGCCGTTTTAATCAACGAAGAAAAGTTTCAAGCTTTATCTTTACCCACCTTATCTCCCCTTGGAAAGACGACACCATTTCAAGGCCACTCACTCGTGAGCTTGGAAAACATCGCCTTCTGCAACACCTGAAGTTGAGGGAAACATCGCCAGATTTCACCACTGTTCAGACCCCCTGAACTCACAGACGCTGACGCCCGACCAACTACCCACTGCAGAAGTGATTCCAGACGCTGCCGCCTGACCAACTACTCTAGGAAGTCAGCTAAGAGTTTTGTTTTTCCTTTCCCTTTCATCTTTTATTTTCTTGTTCTAACCTTTAAATATTACCTTTAATTTTCCTTTCATATTTTTTTTGCTGTTTTTGTATGATATTTTGTTAGATTAAGACCACAGCTTCCACACAGTAGGTAACTCAAAAACCTCCAAAATTCCGAAGCAGAATAAGGCCCCGCGTGACCCTTACTTATCTTATTTTTTCAGTTTCCCTTATAACATACCTGATATGGAAGGATCAGCCAATCCTAGCTCACCCAACCCCCCGGTGAACCCCCAAAATTCAAAGGAACACCCTGAATTTCAGGCCACTCCCCGTGTCCAGAGACACAACATGCCTCAGTTCGATTTAAATTTTTCAAGAGTGCCCACATTAAGACCCGAGCACATAGCTTTGCTGCCTGACTTCAATGAAGACCCAACGACGATCAGTCGCTTTATAACGATGGCAGACAAACTATACCGCCACTTTTACGATGAAACTGACATAGACAGCCTTCAAAACGACATGCTGTTCCAAACAATCCTAAGCAGAATAAAAGGGGAACCTGCAAAAAAGGTTTTCGGGGCAGACCCGAAAAATTGGCCCCAGTTAAGAGAAATCATTTCAACCTGTTTTGCAGATAAGAGAGACATATTTAGTCTCTGCGCAGACATGACAAAATCATCCCAAAAACAATCGGAAAACGCATTTGACTACTTGACCCGCGTTGAATCCCTTCTAAATTCGGCCGTAGCCTATATTAAAGCAAATAACAACTCCCCCGACTTAATTCCTTTTTTTAACGAACTAGCATTACGCACCTTTGTAAAGGGCCTAGAAAACAACCTTGGAGCCCTCATTAGGGCCAGAGGACCCGCCAACCTGGCTGATTGCCAAGTAATACTAACTAATGAATTCCAAATCACCTCCGGTAAACCAAAATCAGCAACTCCCGGTCAAAGACCAACTCAATCAAATCAACGCCCTTCAGGCCAAAATTGGAATTCTGGTGGAAACGGATTTCGCCCTTACCAAAATTTCCCACAAAGCAAACCTGGCACTCCACACTCTGGCAGTGCACCATTTCGACCTCAGATACCCTTCCAACAGACCAGACCACCCTTCCAACAATTTAAAACCCCGAGACCCAATAACTGGCCAAATTCCCCGAGGAAACCCTTCCAAAATCAAGGGGCACCCAGACCCCCATTTCATCCAAAACCTCCCGGAAACACATTTAATTTAAATGCGTGCGACCAAGCCGAAACCTCACATGAAGACCCCGTCCAAAATGAAGTAGAAACTGACCCCCAAGGCTATTACATTTTCGATCCTCACCTCCAGGCGCCTGTGTATTACGATGCCAGCCTTTTCCAGAAATTTGAAGAAATGACTCTAGAAAGCCCCGAACCAAATCTCCCTGCCATCTCTTTTTTAGAGGACAGCCAGGACCCAAGTACGGTCCAACAATAAACATGAAACAAACTATATCAGAACCACCAGACGCGCCTCCTAAATCAATTGAAACCGCTCCCATTCAAACAAATTCAGAAGTTATAGAATTTAATCATATTTCCAGTCAATTGCCGTTTATAATTTGCCCAAAAACGGGAATGAAATTTCTTGTGGACACGGGATCGACAAGATCCTTCATCCTATCAAAAATTGCAAACCAATATTTCAAGAAGAAAATTAAACCGGCCACAGGAACTGTAGTAACTGCCCATGGAAACTCAAAAATAACTCAAATGACCATGCTCCCTTGTGCAGAACTATTCAACCAAAAACATCTAAATCTTCCCTTTCGTGTTTTCGATTTTCACACCAAATTCGATATGCTCCTTGGCTTAGACAACCTAAAAACCTTAAAAGCATCGGTTGACTTGGAGAATAGCCTCCTAAGAACACCTCAGGTCAACCTTCCCCTTTACTTCTCTACCGGATGTTTATGTCCAGAAGAAAGGGTAGAATCATACTTGATCGATGCTAGGTCTATCCAACAAGTAAAAGTAAAAATCGACAACATTGAAAATGGCGAAGCCATAATTGAATCGTTCTCCTTCCCCGGCCTGCAAATCCCCACTTGTATTGTCAAAGTTCAGAACTCCCAGGCCTTTGTTCATGTAACCAACATGGAGGAAGAGCCTGTGAGACTAAACCTAGCACATCCACTAAATGCCGAAGCGATCCCCAAAAATCAATTCACGGACTCAGAACCCACCTTAAATAATTTCAACGACGCCCCTTACAAGACTCGACACAACAAGACACGATGGATAGACTTTTCGAAATTTCGCTTAGATCACCTTTCCCCCGAAGAATTAAAAGCTATTAAGCAATTAGTTCTTGATTACGCAGACCTCTTCCAAGAGGAAGATGGCCCTCTGACGTTCACTAATGAGGTTAAACACCATATTCGGACTAAAGACGAAACCCCAATCTTCGTCAAACCTTATAGATATCCACACATCTATAAGGAGGAAGTCAATCGGCAAGTCGAGAAACTCCTTGCCCAGAAAATCATCCGCCCTTCCAATAGTCCTTATAACGCCCCATTGTGGATTGTCCCCAAAAAATTAGATGCTTCTGGCAAACCTAAATTTCGAATGGTGATTGATTTCCGACAGCTAAATCAAGCAACCATCCAAGACAAATTCCCACTACCAAACATCTCCGAGCTATTAGACAAACTCGGAAGATCGACTTATTTCTCCACCCTTGACTTAGCGCAAGGTTTCCACCAAATTGAGCTTGAAGAAAAATCCATCCCTAAGACCGCTTTCTCGACCGATACCAACCACTATGAATATCTGAGAATGCCGTTTGGGCTCTGCAACGCCCCCGCTACCTTCCAGCGTATGGTCAATAACTGTCTGCGAGGTCTGAACAACGAGATCTGCCTAGTTTACCTCGACGACATTCTCATTTTTTCCACCAGCCTGCAAGATCACATTGTACGGCTCAGAAAAATCTTTGATCGCCTTCGGCACGCAAATCTAAAAATACAACCAGACAAAACTGAATTCCTTAGGAAAGAGATTGCTTATTTAGGACACGTAGTGACGCCAAATGGCGTTAAACCCAATCCGGAGAAAATCCGTGCCATTGAAAAATTTCCGTTACCCCGCACTAGGACAGAAATAAAACGATTCCTGGGTCTCCTTGGTTACTATAGGAGATTTATCCAAGGATTCGCCACCCTGACGAAACCCCTGACGTCCGCTCTCAAAAAGAACGGAAAAGTCACCTCAGCTAACCCTGAGTTCATTAATAGTTTCAAAACCTGCAAAACATTACTGTGTAATGACCCCATCCTAAAATACCCTGATTTCCAAAAACAATTCAAAGTCACTTGTGACGCCAGTGACGTTGCCACTGGTGCCGTATTAAGTCAAGATTTTGATGGTGCAGATCTACCGATCGCATACACCAGCAAAACCCTGTCTGAGTCTGAAAAACGCTATGCCACCAATGAAAAAGAGCTTCTGGCAGTAATACACGCCCTGAAGGCCTTTCGACCTTATGTGTATGGTCAGAAATTTCAACTTTTTACTGACCATAAGCCGCTCCAATGGCTTTTTGCCCTAAAAGACCCCAACTCAAAACTGTACCGTTGGAGGTTGAAGCTAAGCGATTTCAACTTTGACATCCACTACAAACCCGGAAAATCCAACTTTGTTGCCGATGCTCTCTCCAGAATAGAGCTCAATCATTTAGAGTCAGAACCAACTTGCCCAGATCCACCAATCAATATTCAAGACCTCCTAGGAACCATCCCAATAGACCTTCCCGATCCAACTACACTCGAAGAACCTGACCTGATACTTGACCAATTAATGCCAACCCCAAGGACAACAGAAGAAGAAGAGCGCGCCATTTCCGAGATCTTAGCCGCTTTCAATCAGTCCCGCCAGGACAATGACATTGACATTCAGTCAATAGACGTACAAGCCCCATTAACTTCTGCACAAACATTAAACCCTCTCGGGGGACCCGCTAACATTCCTCAAAAGGACGACGCGGTGAACCATGCCAAAAATCAGATCATTCTGAAGCTGGTCAATTCCATCCCAAGGAAACCAACCGTCGTACATCTGTTCAACAACACTAAAACCCGAATAACGGTGGAACTTTCGCACCACCACCTGGAAAGGGACATAGTGGATTTTGTCAAGGAGTATATCCGGCCCAAAACCTACTATGCTCTCTTCTTCAAAGACGATACTAACAATAAATTTTACCAAAGGTTTGCAGCAATCTTAAATAGAAATTTTCAAGAAACAGAAATCAAGTTCACAAAATTCTCCAAGCTACTCGAAGATATAGAATCTGATCATGACACTGAAGAACTAATAAAATCCTACCACGTTGGTAAAACGAACCATCGTGGCATACCGGAAACCTATGAACACTTAAAACGTAATTATTTTTGGCCTAATCAAAAACTTTCGGTCCAAAACTTCATAAACAAATGCGAATTATGCCTCCGCACCAAATATGAAAGAAATCCCATAAAAGTAAAACTTAACCTAACCCCTACCGCCTCACGGCCCTTCGAAACTCTCCACATAGACAAAATTTCCATTGATCGCACAAAATTTCTAACAATTTTCGACCCATTCTCAAAATACGCACAGATGTACGTCGTTCCTACTAACACCAGTTTGGACACCGTCAGGGCACTCCTAAGATACTTTACCCATCATGGAGTCCCTAAACAAATAGTATCGGATAATGGAGCTGAGCTGAATTCCTCTCTAGTCAAGGAATTGTTGGCAAACCACAACATCGATATCCATTTCGTATCCAGCCAACACCCACAGTCCAATGGACCTGTGGAGAGATTCCACTCAACAATAGTTGAACACATGAGACTTTTCAACATCAGGGATGAATTCAAAAAGGACGATACAGAAACAAAGGTCCAGTACGCCCTAATTGCATATAACAACAGCGTACACTCAGCTACCTCTCTCACCCCCTTCGAAGTTGTGCAAGGCCACATTTCGGAAGACTCTCTCCTCAAAATAAATATGGATCAGCACCTGACTAACGATTACCTCGAGAAACATCGAGAAAAAATGAAGGTCCTGTATTCCAACCTAAGAGACCATGCTGTCCAACTCAAAGAAAAAACATTGGAGAAGAGGAATACCACCAGAGAAGAGGCACCAGAACTCCCGTCCACAGTCTATGTGAAGACAAAACAACTACAGAGCAAAACAAAACCCCTTTATAATGCCGAACAGTTGGTGTCAGCCGACGCAACCAGAGGCACTGCTCACATTAGGCCCCGACATGGAAATACACAACCCAAAATTCACATTTCCAATGTGAAAAGACCTCGTAGATTACCGGAATCAAGTAGTTCATCCAGCTACGCCCCGTCAGAGGATGACTCCCCCATGACGCCCATACCTTCGGACATACCAAACCCAACCATACAACCCTACACCTCGCCGCAAACGGCAACATTTTACTCTGTCCCACCAGAGACCTTCCATCAAACAATCCCCACAGCGACCAAAAGACCGAGACCATCAGTCTCCTCGCAACCAACTGTCACTAGTTCCACTCCTCCGATCCCAAAAAGACACTGTAAGGACCTTTCCCGGATCCCCCAAAGGTCACCAACACCTTCGTCAACCACCTCCTCACCATCTCCTGAAATCCCTGCAAGATTACCCAGGAAAGCCCTACCGGTTCCTCCTGACTCACCAGTAATCAATATTAGGTTACCCAGGAAAGCCCTACCGGTTCCTCCTGACTCACCAGTAATCAATATTAGGTTACCCAGGAAGGCATTACCCATGCCTCCTGACTCCCCCGAGTCCACAACCGTCCTTAGGCCTTCAGCCGAAGGACCATCCACCTCTAGAATACCGATCCCTCACAAACCTTATCGCTCACCACCAAGTAGTTCGAGCTCTTCAAGCTTGTAAACTTTTCAGATGGCGCTTAAATGGACGATACCATGGACTTACCTTACACTACTGATCTACCAACTGACACACGGAGCAGAAATAGAAGACATATCCTCGAACTTAGGACTGCTACCGGTACGCCTTGGACCCGCGAGACGAATTAATTACTACCACACCATTACCCACTACTACCAGCTAGACGGAATTCTCGACCAAATTAATAAACTTAGAACCCATGTAAACGAAATTACCGCTATCATCCAGACCGATTCAGAAGTTCAAAAATTAACCTATCCCCGATTACAACTCGTAAACCACATGTTAGCCTTAGCCGAAGAAAAAGTTTTTGAATCAATTTTACCCCGACGTTTAAAACGCGGATTGCTTAACGGACTAGGCTCCGTAATAAAATTTGTAACTGGAAACCTAGACGCCAACGATGAATTAAAATATAACACAATTATCCAACACTTACAGTCAAATCAAGAGATTTTATCCCAACAGATCCACCACCACTATTCGATTAATGACCTGATAGAAGAATTAAACTCCACAATTGACAATCATGACGTCTTGGCTACAGAAATCGAATCTAGAAGACATAAGTTCCTTCACCACCCAACTTGAGGACCAACTGCTCATCCAGTTCTTGTTAGACCGCGAGGATATTGACAATTCACCTTCCACAAACTACCAGCTAGACGGAATTCTCGACCAAATTAATAAACTTAGAACCCATGTAAACGAAATTACCGCTATCATCCAGACCGATTCAGAAGTTCAAAAATTAACCTATCCCCGATTACAACTCGTAAACCACATGTTAGCCTTAGCCGAAGAAAAAGTTTTTGAATCAATTTTACCCCGACGTTTAAAACGCGGATTGCTTAACGGACTAGGCTCCGTAATAAAATTTGTAACTGGAAACCTAGACGCCAACGATGAATTAAAATATAACACAATTATCCAACACTTACAGTCAAATCAAGAGATTTTATCCCAACAGATCCACCACCACTATTCGATTAATGACAAACTGATAGAAGAATTAAACTCCACAATTGACACTATAAACTACAATCATGACGTCTTGGCTACAGAAATCGAGCATCTAAAGGAAATAAGTTCCTTCACCACCCACGTAAAACAAGTGGAGGATGCCCTTGAGCATAACCAACTGCTCATCCAGTTCTTGTTAGACCTGATCCAGGATATTGACAATTCGGTCACCTTCTGCAAACTCGGAAAAATGCACCCTAGCATCATCAAACCCCAAATACTATTATCGTCCCTCCGTAAATTAGAATCCTTCTTTGGCAACCAATTACCGAAATTTGAAGGCGAATCCCTATGGGATATGCAAAATCATATCAAGATCAAGTGCTTTATCACTACTGACGAGATAGTATACTTCCTAGACGTCCCGATACTCCACTCCGACGACTACGATCTCTTGCTACTACAACCGATTCCAACAATGTCCTTAGACCGCTACGTGACCGTAATCCCCACGACAAAATATGCTTTAAAATCACGAGCGTCTCCTGAAATAATATTTTCAAATCAACCCTGCGAACCAGGCCTTACGCTTTATTTTTGCTCGAATAATCTCCAATTATCTGCCGAGTACCGTTGTGAAACGGACATCCTCACAAAAGGTGTCAATGGACACTGTGACCTCCTCCAACTAAAACTGTCAGAAAACCATGTAGAATTCCTAGAAGAAACTAAACGTTATATCTTCATTTTTCCCCACGAGGATCAAATCAAAATCGTCAACCAAGGAAATATAGAGTTCAGGAAACTCTCCGGAATATTCCTTGTCTCCCCAGGAAATAGTACCATAGAATATAGAAACCAAACATTAATAGCCCCTTCTACGTCCACAATCCAGGAACCCGCTATGGTAAAATTCATAAAGTCGCCAAACGACATCAACATTCCCCCGCGAACAGAAATTAAATTAAAAAGCTTGAAGTACTTGCATTCCCCAGCAAATTCTGTGTCGACACCCAGAGAATTGATTGTACAATTTATAACCCCAAGTTTATGGACTATCCTGCTCTATGTAATTGTTATTTCATTTTTTGTATTCTCCGCTTACCGCTTATGTAAATATAGTCGGTTAAACCGAAATCTTAGGAACGAAACACCTTAACATTGTGAACCCTTGTACTCATTTCATTGTGTGATTGTAAAACTACTTACCTATTTGTATGCTAGGCACTATATTGTACCCTATTTTCGTAGCGTTAATTGATTTTGAACCCTCTGAGGAAAGCGATTAGCATTTGCATTTTTCCCATAGGGTAAATAAAAACTATGTCAGCATATTCCTCGTTGTTGAATTTATATAATTGATACTAGACGCAAATTTCCTTTCCAAGTCCATCTTGAGGTTTCTTCTTTGGACTTTCTAGCTGAGTCGATTAAAGCAATAACTGATAGACCATTTTCAGGTTACCTCGTTTATTGGTTCGAACTTTAATTTCTCCGTCAATTCCAATCAGAATTAAATGGTTGAGACGCCGTTGGAAAGCTTAGAAGTGGGAGAAGTTTTTATCAAATTTGACAACGAAAAAAATTATTTTTGTGGTCACGCCAAGCGTTCCAAGTTTTTGATCACTTTTCGAATAATGTTCATCTTTGATTGAAAATTTCGGTGTTTGGAAGATGCGTTTTCTGTAACTTCATCTTATGTCGCGAGCAAAAAGTTATCTGTCCCTCATTTAGTGTTCTCATTGTGCTTGTTTTGTGGAGTTGTGGTTTTGGAAAATAAAGTGTTTTTTAAAAACTCAATCGGCGTTTCGAGACTTAT
>JAVIWC010001570.1:0-10348 GCA_031894815.1 Creontiades dilutus
TTTTAAACTCTAAATACATTTTTATTTAAAATATAAAACGCTGCATATTCTTTCACTGGGGTTTATTATTCAATTGGCTTGCGTTCATAATTTGAATTTCTACTAAGCTTTGGAGCGTGCGTGTTTCAGAGGTGATAGAGCGAACAAAGTACCTATTTGGATTGTTCAGTTGATCATATTTGTGTGCCTCCCACAACTCAATAATCGCTCTATCCTGTGAAACGCGCACACTCCAAAGCTTAGTAGAAATTCAAATTATGAACGCAAGCCAATTGAGTAATAAACCCCAGTGAAAGAATTTGCAGCGTTTTTTCATTGAACCTCAATACCCCCCCACAATAAAAACATCCATAATTTATCAAGTTCTTTAGCGCTCGTATTGCGTTAAAATTTCCCCAAACCCAAATTTAAACGATGTAGCCAAAGGTAGACTGATGTAGAGGAGGCACACAAATATCATCAACTGATCAATCCAAATAGGTGTTTTGGTAGAGAACCGATTTACGTGGTCTATGCATATCTCCTGAAATTCAATAATCACTCTACCAGCTGTGGAACACTCCGACACACTCCAAAGCTTAGTAGAAATTCAAATTATGAACGCAAGCCAATTGAATAATAAACCCCAATGAAAGAATTTGCAGCGTTTTTTTATTGAACCCCAATACCCCCCCCCCCCCCCACAATAAAAACATCCATAATTTATCAAGTCCTTTAGCGCTCGTATTGCGTTAAAATTTCCCCAAACCCAAATTTAAACGATGTAGCCAAAGGTAGACTGATGTAGAGGAGGCACACAAATATCATCAACTGATCAATCCAAGTAGGTGTTTAAGTAGAGAACCGATTTACGTGGTCTATGCATATCTCCTGAAATTCAATAATCGCTCTATCACCTGTAAAACACGCACATTCCAAAGCTTAGTAGAAATTCAAATCATGAATGCAAGTCAAATGAATAAAATTGAATAATAAACCCCACTTAAAGAATTTGCAGTGTGGTGTTTCACAGGTGATAGAGCGATTATTGAATTTCAGGATGCACACAAATATGATCAACTGATCAATCCAAATAGGTACTTTGGTTGAGAACAGATTTACGTGCTCTATGCATATCTCCTGAAATTCAATAATCGCTCTATCACCTGTGAACACGCACACTCCGAAGTTTAGTACAGATTCAAATCATGAACGCAAGCCAATTGAATAATAACCCCGAGTGAAAGAATACTTATTTACCCCGTAAAAAAATACGTGAAAGAATACGTTTTTACCTATATATTATCAGCGTTTCATACTTGCTTCAACCTGTGTATCGGCTATAAACTACAAGTATCCACATCGGCTATCACTGCAGTAACCACATTCACTACAACTCGCCGCTATCGGCATCACTAGGTTACAAACAAACAATAATAAACCGAAAAAACGCAAATGTTGTCACCATAAATCGGGCCATACATCGGGAATGGTTTGACCTACGGACGTGGGGAAGGGGTCATTCGATTCCTCCTGGTATGTTCTTCAAATAAGTAAATATTTAAGCCGATTCGACTAGTTTTGAGGTTTTCAGGGATTTTACAAAACTTTTACAGCCCTTAAAGGGCACTTTAAATTGAGTGAGGGAGCTGGCTCAAGAATTGGGGCGTCGTCGGACCAAGATGGATTTTTCCTGAAAATTTCAGATCTTTTGCTCCAGCCGTTTCGGAGATATCGTGCGTACGGCGGACGGACGGAAAATTTTTATTGCAGATTCAGATTCTACACCCTTTGAAATGTAAACCATGAAATTTTCAGGGGGGGTTAGAATTTTTTTTTTCCAGAGCGATTACAATGGTTTATTATTGAATAATAAACCAAAATTAATCAAATTATAAGGGATACTCAATTGAGGGCAGGAACCGCCGACTTGCCCTGGCGCTAGAAACACAGGATCCGAAAAAGCAAGCGTTCACAAAACTGCAGGGATTGCCTAAATTCTTTCCATCAAGATTCGTCGAAAGTTTGGTTTTAAACTAAAAACAACTCCACTCAATAATTCATAATTTTTGGTTCTTAACTAATTCTTGTAAAACTGGGAAGACCCTCTCGAGCAAAAGTTGAAAGTGAGAAGCGACAAGCATGTTTACGTTATCAACTTCCAGAGCAAACTATCAACACGGATGAATATCTTCGTAGATGAGGTCCTTCTTCTTGACATGCCACGGATGGCTGGACTGCAAGATTTTTGTAAACATCGTATGACATGGATCAGCATCGATCTCAAGCTGCCGTGAAAAGTTTTAGTGGATTTCATGAAAAGAGCCTAAGATAATTGGTTGCGGTATGAGGCATTCAGTATTCAGGATGAAGGACTGCAAAGTTACCCAAGGCGAGCATTGAAGGGCAATCGACCAACTCCAAGACCAGCTTTTGGAAAGAAGCTCCGAGTTTCAGAGCTCTGAGTTCCAAATTTGGTATTTAAAATATCAAAATCGATCAAATCATTAGGGATAGCCAATTAAGGGCAGGAACCTGGCATACACCCTGTCATTTGAAATATAGGCTCAAAAGAGCAAGCGTTTACAGAACGGCCGGGATCACCTTAATTCGTCCGTGGCCTACCTTCCTCCAAGTCTTCTTACTTACAAATTTTAACTGTCTACTTATAGCCCATATACACAGTTCATAAAATCATAAAAGCTTGTCGCGACGTTTGCTCAAGTTGGTACTAGATAGGTTTCTGTAAGTATTTACCTAATTAAACTGAAATAAAAAGATAAACTTATCGGAAAAATAGTCAATGAAATGGCGATTGTTAATTTACTCACCGGTCGAATTTCCCATTTTTTCCGGACGCAATGCTCAGTTGCCGTGTTTTATATGTTAAGCTGTGTGATTCGTTTAACTTCGTCAAGGGGGCTAAATAGTTGCCTAGAAAGAGTTGACGGTGCCTTACCCAACTTAGTACTAATGATTTTACCTGTGCTCAATTTCGAAGATCGTACTTCATATCGGCTTCTTCTTACAGTGTTCCGAGTACCTAAAGTGATAGATGAATATCCGTCGCTAGTTAAGCATCTACCGGGTCTACGATTAGTTCTCCTGTTACGGACATGATCAGAAAGAACTTATGGTCAGTAGCGGTGACCAATTTCATTATTCTACAACACAAAGCACACTCTAATAATCGATATTTGAATTAGAAAAAGAACGATTTATCAATGAACAAAAATCGGACGCTTTACCGACGATGGAGACGGAGGCAGTGAGAACTCGGCCTGAGAGAAGGAATTTGAGTTCCGATCAGGTTCGGGGGAAACGACACAGAGGAGGAATACTTGAAACCATGCAACGAGAAGGTTTGTGGACCATGGAACGATAAGTATTGTGGATCATACAATCTTTTCGTTGAATAGTTTAAAAGTATTACTTCTCCTTGTCGTTTTTCCAGAACCTGATAAGAATGGAGGGAAACATATTCCTTCTCTCAGGCCGAGTTCATTATCTGAGTGTAGGGATGTGACATCGAGAGAAAACATCGATATTATCGATGTTTCCGATATCGGTCCCTTTACCAGTTATTCCTTATTACACTCTACTAAAGTTCGCTTCTTGCTAGTATTTTGAGGATTGTGTGATACCTCTTTTTAGTTTGAAAATTTTTGAAAGCTGAAGAATTTTTTTTGCGAATTTTGCCAATCTACCTTGTTTTGTCATCTTCAAACTGCTCTAGTTTGAATGGATTGAGATATTTCCAATCCGATTTTTTCATGTTCAGAAAAGACCTATCAAAAGAGGGTCACCTGCTTGGGGATTTCTCCGGTAATTTCCCCACATTTGAAATGCCTCAAGTCTCCCCTTAGAGTGAGGCGGTTGTGCCCATCTTCAAACTTGGCCTTTCGAAAGCCTAGATAGAATTTTTGGGCAAATTCGAGCTTTCAATTTCAATTTTATCGAGAGTTATCGTTTGGAAAGTGCTTTTTGGTATCTTTTAACAGTGGGTTTTGAACATTTTTTGAAAATTTTCATTTCAAATATTTTGGACCGAGAACAATAGTTTCTTTTCCTTCGAAAATTCGCTAATACTACAGCAGTTGAAAGAATTTTCAATATTTCTTTTTTTTTTGTACGTTAGGTAGCAAACTATGTAGAAGGATTTTTTTCTGTGAGCGAAGAGTAAACGAAACCGATGTTATCGAAGCCAAAACATCGGTACATCGATATTATCGAATGTGCGGCATCGATGGAAAAACATCGTAATATCGAAGCAAAATTTATTTATGTTCACCGGTAGAAAGTTTTTCGTTTTAAACTGGAATATTGAATATTAGAGTTTACTTTGTGTTGTAGAACAATAAAATTGATCACCGCAAGTGGCAATTGGTTCTTTCTGATCATTCCTGTAACAGACGAACTAAATGATCGTAGACACGGTAGATAATTTATTAGCGATAGTGATTCAACTATTACTTCAAGTACTCAGAACGATGTAAGATGAAGCCGATACGCAGTACGATCTTCATGAACCCTTTAGGCCCGATTTCCTAGCTGCCGTATATCGCTACGATTTTTATGCTGCCGTATTTACGCTCCGGTATTCGGCACCAACCCAATACACGGGGCTGAGTACAGTCAATTTTCCTAGCTGCCGATTTCGGCAGGGACCGTGCGTCGCAGGGCAATGCGAGACTAGCAACTGCTCCCAGAGCAGTCAGTCCCGCACAACGCAGCGTGTTAGAGGTGTTTTGACTGTGGTTCAGTGTCAATACTGAGGCCAACTGCTTGCTAAATGAATACCCGGAAATTGATTTCTTCAGCACCTCATTGCCCTCTCTCCGCCTGAAAGTGAAGCAACTATGCGAAATTGTGCCCAACTTTGGACTATAAATAGTGAATTGTTCTTTTTTTTCTTCTTTTTTTCCATTTCCCTCAAAATTGTAAACCAAGTTAAGTGAATTTGATTTCTTTATTTCCCGCCGCCGATTTATTCATGTATTGTGATACTAGTATCTTCACCCAATTCTCTAACGTATTGGGCTTGCCCGTTTTATTGAAATAAATAAATAAATAAATAGTGTTCTTGTATTTAGGTGCTTAGTAATTAGCAGCTTAAATACACCTTCCCGCTCCCAAGTAGCAAATACATTACTAGTTTCTTGCCTTAAGTGAAATTTACATTCGATAACCAAGTCAGTTTCATCGTCTAAGTCTTCTATTAGTGAACATAACAGAACAGCACAAACCTTTCTTCTCTTAAACTTGCTTAAACTATACTGCGGGTATACAGAACTGTGCTGGTGTAGTACATTGCACACCCTGAACACTGCAGTTCTAGAGAACGCGCATGTCGAAAAACGTAGGTGCCGAGAATCTAGTGCGATACTCATCGGCAGCTTATTCGGTAGCTAGGAAATCGGGCCTTTTCGAAGAAGAGTTTTCCTTGAAGGAAACAGCATCGAGAGCTGGCGTGAAATTGTAAACAGACCCTCTCGAGCAAAAGTTGAAAGTGAGAAGCGATAAGCATGTTTACGTAATCATCTTCCGGAGAAAACTATCAACACGGATGAATATCTATGTAGATGAGGTCCTTCTCCTTGACCTTCCACGGCTGGCTGGACTGCATGATTTTTGTAAACACCGTATGACATGGATCAGTATCAATCTCAAGCTGCCGTGAAAAGTTTAGTGACATTCAGGAAGAGAGTCTAAGGTAATTGGTTGCGGTATGAGGCATTCAGAATTCAGGATGAAGGACTGCAAAGTTACCCAAGGCGAGCATTAAACGGCAATCGACCAACCCCAAGACCAAGCTCCGAGTTTCGGAGCTCTGAGTTCCAAATTTGGTATTTAAAATATCAAAATCGATCAAATCATGAGAGATATCCAATTAAGGGCAGGAACCTGGGATACACCCTGGCAGAACTACTTCAAACTTCAGAACTATTTCAACTTTGAAATATAGGTTCACAGATCTGCAGGGATTGCCTCAAATCATTCGAGGCCCACCTTCCTCCAAGTCTCGTCTAAAGGGGGGATTTAAACTAAAAACAACTCGATAATTCATTATATGAAGTGTCATAACTCATTCTAGGGACACTTTTTGAGGAGAATTTTCGTAAACATTATATGACAGAAATCCGCATCAATCGCACACATACATGCCGCATTTAGCGGCATTGTGACCCAAGTATTCCCCTGCGGTACAACTGGACTCTACCTAATGTACACGCATGATGTGCCGAGCACAGAAGAAACTACGTTAGCTACATTTGCTGACGATACAGCTATTCTAGCCGTAGCAGACACGGTGTAAGAATCAACTCAGAAGTTGCAGGAAGCCACAAATGCAGTAAATGAATGGACTCAAAAATGGCGTCTTAAATTGAATGAAGCAAAGTCCACTCACGTGAATTTTACCTACAAAAGGATACCCCATGTACCATTGTTCTTAAACCAGTGCATTATCCCACATGCCAACTCTGCCAAATATTTGGGTATGACCCTGGACGCAAAGTTGAAATGGAAGGAACTCGTAAACAAAAAAAAGCAAGAGCTGCAAATCAAATTTCGCAACTTTATTGGATTACGGGGCGATACTCACAACTCAACGTTTATAACAAAATTCTTCTGTATAAGACATTGCTAATGCCTATTTGGACTTATGGCATCCAACTATGGGGCTGCACAGCAAAATCTAACGTGCAAATGATTCAAACTTTCCAAAATAAAGTACTGAGGTGTGCAGTAAACGCTCCCTGGTACATCATAAATGACGACCTCCATAAAGATCTCAGAGTGGAAACCGTAAGAGATACTGCAAAAAAATTAGCTCGAAGATATGAACAGCTTCTTGACAACTCCAGTACTATTCGGTGCCTGAAGAGGACAAAACTCTTGGACTTGGGATGCTGATACCGATGTGATAGTGTAGTGTGGTGCTAGTTAGTGAACTCTCACCATAAAATTGCGTAATTATGTTATAGCTAAATAACTTGATAGTTACTTACTGTATGTGTGTATGATGTAACTAGTTGTTATGTTCAATATATAATGTATAATAAATATGTAAATATACGCTTAAAAAGAACAAACAATTGTGACCCAGTATTTGGATGGGGTATGGGACATTCAGGATGAGGGACTGCAAGTTAACCAGCTCTCAATTAAGGCCAGGAACCTTGGATACACCCTGGCATTTGAAATATAGGCTCTAAAAAAGCTAGTGTTCATAGAACTGCAGGCATTGCCTCAATTCCACCGTTGCCCACCTTCCTCCAAGACTCTGGAAAGAGCGAATTTCAACTGAAAACAACTGGATGATTCATACTTCACACTTGGTATGTCATACTTTATTTTACGACAGAAATCCGCATCATTCCATGCAAACTGTTAGCGGCATTCTCGACCAGAGCCTATGGTATTCAGATGGGGTATGGGGCAATCAGGATGAGGGACTGCAAGTTAACCAGCTCGAGCAGCGAAAGGCGAAAGACGAGCTTTTGAAAAGAAGCAACAGGTTTCCGAGCCTGCGTTCCAAATTTTAAATTAAAATACCGAAATCGATCAAATCATGAAGACTCAATTAAAGACAGGAACCCGAGACATACCATGGCATTAGAAATATAGGCTCCAAAAAAGCTAGCGCTCACAGGGGACTGCAGTGATTGCCTCGATTCTTTCGAGGCCCAGCTTCCTCCAAGACTCTCGAAAGAGCGAATTTCAACTGAAAACAACTGGATGATTCATACTTCATACTTGGTATGTCATACTTTATTTTACGACAGAAATCCGCATCATTCCATGCAAACTGTTAGCGGCATTCTCGACCAGAGCCTATGGTATTCAGATGGGGTATGGGGCATTCAGGACGAGGGACTGCAAGTTAACCAGCTCGAGCAGCGAAAGGCGAAAGACGAGCTTTTGAAAAGAAGCCACTTTCCGAGTCCTGAGTTCCAAATTTTAAATTAAAACACCGAAATCGATCAAATCATGAAGACTCAATTGAAGACAGGAACCCGAGACATACCATGGCATTAGAAATATAGGCTCCAAAAAAGCTAGCGCTCACAGGGGACTGCAGTGATTGCCTCGATTCTTTCGAGGCCCAGCTTCCTCCAAGACTCTCGAAAGAGCGAATTTCAACTGAAAACAACTGGATGATTCATACTTCATACTTGGTAAGTCGTACTTTATTTTACGACAGAAATCCTCATCATTCCATGCAAACTGTTAGCGGCATTCTCGACCAGAGCCTATGGTATTCAGATGGGGTATGGGGCATTCAGGACGAGGGACTGCAAGTTAACCAGCTCGAGCAGCGAAAGGCGAAAGACGAGCTTTTGAAAAGAAGCCACAGGTTTCGAGCCCTGCGTTCCAAATTTTAAATTAAAATACCGAAATCGATCAAATCATGAAGACTCAATTAAAGACAGGAACCCGAGACATACCATGGCATTTGAAATATAGGCTCCAAAAAAGCTAGCGCTCACAGGGGACTGCAGGGATTGCCTCGATTCTTTCGAGGCCCAGCTTCCTCCAAGACTCTCGAAAGAGCGAATTTCAACTAAAAACAACTCGATAATTCATAATTTGAAGGGTCGTAACTCATTGCAGGGAAACCAGCGAATGGGGGGGGGGGGGGGTTCCCTTCCGAGCAAAAGTTGAAAG
This sequence comes from Creontiades dilutus, assembly GCA_031894815.1. Lineage (NCBI taxonomy): Eukaryota > Metazoa > Arthropoda > Insecta > Hemiptera > Miridae > Creontiades > Creontiades dilutus. The sequence goes on from JAVIWC010001570.1 coordinate 8,650, forward strand.
CGAGAAGGGAAAAAAAAGTGACGTCACACGGCTAACAGGTAGGGAGAACCTCGGAGCTCCGAGCGGAGCGGGAATTGCGTAACCGAAGACCAGAGATAGAAGGCGAGCAGGAGGAGGTCAACGACCCCCGGCCCAACAACTGGGTCACAATCCCCCCTCCGCGAACCTCTCGCCGCTGAACGCTGCAGCCGCCAACAACCGCTTCCAATGTTGCTATTTATAAAACGGGTAAATGTTTTAAACAAAGCTCCTGTCGTTATGTTGGAGTGGAGAAGGCTAACAGACCGATCGAGATGAACCTAGATGGAGAAATATTCACTGATTAGCGATTCGCAATCATGTTCGTCTCCTCCAACTCTTAACACAGGCATAGAGAGACGAGTTGTCTTGGAACGCTCAACGTTGATTTCATCGATCGTTCAATTCAAAATGAATAATACCTAGGATGACCATAATTTTTAACCCTTTAGCGGGCAAAAGTCCTCGATTGGGAAAAAAAATTTTTCTTCGTTCCTCATAACTCATAAGAGTTAGGATAACAATGTTTGAACCTTTTTTTGATCAAAATTAAATTTATTTAGGAAATATTGGGGTGGTACACCATATGTACCAGGGTCCACCTGGGACCGCTGTCGATGGGCGTGTTCCTTGGTACACATGTTGTACCAGTATAACTAAAAAGGTTCAAGATTTGTACCTACCCTTGAACGGGCGTCAAAATACGTCAGTAGTGTGATCCCTTTGCCTTCCAACCTCAAAGGGGGCGCGCCAGCAGGTCAGTGGCCCCCACTTTCCTTTTCAACCAGCTCTTCCATTTCGGCGGCAGGGTCTTTTCATTCTTTGATATTAGTGATCGAATCTTCCTGCCAACTGTTATACTATTATTTGGATAAATTTAGCTACGCCTATGGTTCTTTTCCAGGTCCCTAAGTTATTTCAAAATGCGTCTTGGCCAACTAATTTGGTTGGTTATACTAACCAAAACCACGAAACTTCATAAGAGCATTGAGGTGGGAAGAAATGTAAAATCGGAGAGAGGAATGCTGAACATAAATCAAAATTTTACTAAAAATCGAAAATTTACAAGGGTAACTTGTTATAACTGGAATGGGTATTGCTGACTAGGTAATACCACTTATCACATAAGTAATCTCATGCAGGTACCTCCGAACGAATGTTCCTAAACCCATGGTAACCCATGGCAGTTTATGAGAACCAACTTTACATTCCTAACCCAAAACATTGAAATCTTCGAAAATGAAATCAGTTACAAAAATACTTTGCCCGTAAAGGAACATGCTGTGAAACCATTACCCTTCCACTTCATACTTCCATAACAACCGAGCGAGTTGATGAAATCCACGTTCAAACTTTTCAATAAAATTGAGAATAGTGATAGAAAAATTACGTACCTTACTCAGACAGGTGCCGTTCTTCTTGTTCTAATAAACGTGAATAAACAAGAGAGCCACAGCACAACCTCCTTTGTAAACACATTCCTAGGCGCACTTTGGTACAGGAGGTGTACCAGTAAAGGGTCATTTTCCCGGTTTTTCGAATTCTGTGTAAAACTTCGAGATGCTAACATTTTTTCCGGTGTTCCGCCACCTGTTGGATACATATGGAACTAAAAGCCCGCCAGGAATTCCATTGCTTCTCTTCTGGTAAAGCACTTGTACCGAGGAACGCCAAAGAGTTA
>JAVIWC010001571.1:0-10211 GCA_031894815.1 Creontiades dilutus
TTCTACCGAATTTTTTAAACCTGAACAATTTACTTTGGAGATGAATATTTCATGTTTATTTACATGTGTACTTACTTTTACTTTTTGTGCTAATAAATCATTCACTTATTCAACACAGGATCAACAAATCTCCATGGAATAATTTGTAAAGGCTACAATGGAATCAAAGTATCTTTCTAAGAAAAGTGGTAGGGGGGGGGGGGTGAAATTTTTGGGCATAGATGTTTATGCTCCCAGCGTTCAAAATTCCGCTCGCGGGAAAGACTATTTCCTCCCGAACGGCGGGCTGGACGATTTGATCCCAAACCACGCACGTAGCACTGCAATGCTACGGTTTCGCTTCAATTTTCAATTATTTCCGCTTATAATGAATGCGTTGCTAGGGAACTACGTATCAAAATTTTTATCTTACGAAAATGGTTCCCCATAAGGTTGGAGTTTTTAATTAAATTAATTTTGGAATTTCTAATCTTAATAGAAGTGGGCATTTCAACGATTATTTACGAGTAAGTTATTAATTAAATTAGCAAACAAGACTGATCATTACTGTGGAAGAAATCATTCATATTTGCGATTATTTACGAGTAAGTTATTAAATTAAATTAGCAAACAAGACAGGTTTGAATAAGATGATCGAAGTACATATGAGTGGAAACGGTAGACATAGGTAGAAATCATTCATAATTTGGTAATGGGATCATTTCGCATCTGTATTTCGTCATCTTTCCCGTGTTGTGTTTTCGATGTTCTTTAGCTCTGCTATTAACTTCTGCATTTACTTTACGATGATCGATTCGGTATAACGTAATTTACAAATTTATGTAGTCACCTGTAATGTGGCATTCAGCATATGTTACCTGTATTTTGTCACCAGTCACGTGTCATTATTAAGACCACGCTTCTATGTTTTTATCTTTAGGTCTTGAAATATACTTGGATGGATAAAAGAATAACTAATAAATATGGATAAGGATAATAGAAAAAGGGGGTAGCCGTTAAGTGGAATTCAATATATACTCTGCTTTATTCATGGCCAAAACAATATATATATACAAATAGGTATCAGGTGTACCAACATTACAACATCTCCCCCCCTACGTGAAAAAAAGAAAAATAATAAATATGAATTGAATTAAATACATCTTCTTTAGGTTACCTACTCATATTCCATGATACACTTTCACTAAGACCGTCGCAGCGGGCAATTAGATAGGAACAGGTGGATCTAATCCATCCGATTTAATAACATCCATGACCAGACAAAATTATTCTCTTCCTTCTTAATTAGCATCCTTCGAAACAGAATATGATTACAGTGAGATTGATTGCGTAAATTAAATTCATGGTTATTCTTCGAAATTTATTGCGTTACATAATTACTTAAAATGACATTTTTGACTTCTTACTTGATTAATGGTAAATGTAGTGAAAGTTCGTGACAATCGTGCAACATGACATCAGTGAATTGAACACATATATCGTGATTAAGACTACTTGCGAATCAATAAAATAATAACTTTCTTCGATGTGCTATTGAATGTGTTTGCCAGGTTGGTTATAACAAATTAAATTATTCTTGTATTGTTATCATCACTTCTTTATCATTTCTCCCAATCACTTACGAACTAATAACCTAATCTGTCTGGTGGTTTGACATCTCTCCTAGGCCTATCTGTGGCAATAGAACGGGATTTATCGGGGCTTTTTATTTGGTTTTCCGATTGCACATTTTCGGAACCATTACTAAGGCTCTTGTGGGGAGAATCGGTAGGTTTTACTGAGGACCTTCGGGACTTCCGCGGAGTTTTCGGACTACTTGGGTTTATTCCAGGTAGCAGATTACTCGGCAGTTCGTTCCCCGAACTAACTATTTGTGTTTCGTAGGACGGAGGATTACATTTTTCAATTGAACTGTCGTTAATTGTTGGATTCTCCTTATCATCTATATTCTTCATTTGAAAAAAGTTACCCAACGATAAAATCTGATCGACATGTCGTTTAAAAACTCTTCCATCGTCCGTTTCACACAGAAAAATGTATTTTCCTAAAGATTCCACTATTTTAGCGGGTATCCAACCGCGTTTGTTTGGGTGCTTATATTCCCGAACATAAACTTTTTCATTCAAATGGAACGTTTTATTTTGAGTATAAGAAATTAATCTGCTGTTTTGTTGAATGTTGTTATATTTTCTTTTTCTCAACTGATCAAACCTAAATGATACCTTTCTACCGAACATTAGTTCGGCTGGTGAAACATTTGTTGTAGAATGTGGTGCATTCCTGTAAAGGAATAGGAATTTTTGCAATCTAGTTGCTAGGGTTGATTCTACTGAATCTTTTAACATTTTTGTTAGTGAATATTTAAAAGTCTTCACGAAATTTTCTGCCGCACCATTGCTTGCAGGATGGTAAGGTGGAGAAGTAAGGTGTGTAATACCATTATTTATACAAAAATCTTGAAAATTTTGGGAAACAAAAGTAGTATCATTATCGGTGACTATAGTTGTTGGTAGACCGAATCGAGCTAATACTTCTCTTAACTTAATTAGAGTATTATGAGTATCAGCTTTGGGTACTTCGAAAACTTCTGGCCATTTAGTATGAGCGTCCACTATTATTAGAAACATTTTGTTGTTGAAAATTGGCCCTGCAAAATCTAGATGGACTCTTTCAAAGGGTTTATTCGTTTCTGGCCATTTTCCTACTAATGTTTTTGGAGGTTCAGTTCTAGATTCTAAGCATATTTTACAATTCTTGCACATTTGTGTAATATCATCGTCTAGACCTGGCCACCAAAAATATGAACGGGACATCGACTTCATTTTCGAAATCCCTAAATGAGAACCGTGAAGTTCTTTCAAAATCTGACTTCTATACTTAGGGGGTATCAAAACTCTATATCCCCATAAAATAACTCCTTCTTCTATCCAAAGTTCGGATTTTCTATGAAAATATGCATTTAAATTCTCATCATCAATGGTCTCAGGCCAACCATCTCTAATATAGTTATAAATTTTACTGAAGATTACATCCCTGGTGGTTTCCAGTTTAATCTGTTGGTAACTCACCGGTATGAATTCCTCTACAAAATTAAGGTAAGTATGTTCTTCTTTCTCAAAATTTAATGAATCTTTGACAGGTAATCTGGACAACACATCTGCCCTATTTTTCTCTCCCTTGATATGCTCTAATATATAATCAAAATTTGAAAGAAAAGTCGCCCAGCGTTGCAATCGACCAGCTGCCATCTGTGGTATGCCCTGTTTTTCACCTAGTAAACCCAACAAAGGCTTATGGTCAGTGCGAATTGTGAAAGAGCGCCCCATTAAATATTCATAAAATTTCTTCGAGCCAAAATAAACTGCCAGTGCTTCTTTGTGAAGGACTGCATATTTAGACTCTGCAGCATTTAAAATTCTGGATGCAAAACTTATGGGCCTCTCTTCACCGTTGGGAAATTTGTGCAATAGGATGGCTCCTACACCATAATCAGAAGCATCACACTCAAGAATGACAGGTAAATTAGGATTAAAATGTGCTAGGGATTGTCCTGAAGATATTGCTTCCTTAGCTTTGTTAAATGCTAGCATACAATTTGAATCGAAATTGAAATTAACTCCTTTTTTGAGAAGCTTATATAATGGTTGCAAAATTGTTGCTAATTGTGGAATGAAACGACCATGGTAATTAACCATTCCTACAAAAGCTCTGACTTGAGTAATGGATTTTGGAGGAGGTGCTTCCCTAATAGCCCTTATTTTCTCCTTATCCTTGTGGAGACCTTCTCCGTCTATAATATGACCTAAGAATTTTATTTGCGATTTTGCAAATTCACATTTACTTTTATTAAGTCTAAACCCTGCTTCTTTAAGTCTTTCTAGAACTTTTATAAGATTACAATTATGTTCTTTAAATGTTTTGCCTGCTACGACTATATCGTCCAAAAGATTAGTCGCTCCTTCACATCCTTGTAAAGTTTTTTCTACTTCACGTTGGAAGATCTTACACGCCGGTTTCGTGCCAAACGGTAACCGGTTAACTCTATATAATCCTTTAGGAGTACTCCAAGTTAGTATTTTAGATGTCTCTTCATCTACACGAAGTTGATTGTACGCATTAGAAAAATCTAACTTCGTAAAAAATTTACCACCTTGGAGTTTTGCAAAAATTTCTTCTATCCTAGGCATCGGATATTCCACATCATCTATAAACTCATTGATCGTTACTTTATAGTCTGCACATACCCTTACTGTACCGTTAGGCTTCAGTACTGGTACTAAAGGTGTGCCCCATTCCGAAAAGTCTGTTTTGGAAATAACTCCTAGTTTTTCAAGTTTTTCTAATTCGGAAATAACACTTTCTTTAAAAGCATACGGTACCGGCCTTGGTTTATAAAATCTAGGTTTCGCTTCCTTAGCAAGAGTTAGTTTTACCTCTCCAAACTTATAATTTCCTAATTCGTCTTTGAATAAATCTGGAAACTCTTCAACGATTTTTGATTTCAGTTTGGATTCATCTAACTCGGACAACTCTAGCTTGTGAATGTCATTATTCATTGAAACATTCGGTATCCACGGGACATTCAACTCAAAAATAAGGTCTCGACCTAACAAGGGTTTTGACCCTCCAGGTACCACTAATAATGAACTATTAGTTCTGTTTTATTGAATTCTGCCATTTGGCACAATTCAACATAACTCCAATTTGTAGTTGTATGATCTAGTACGCCCGAGTTATCCTCAATCTTGCCATTTGGCACAATAAACGAGTCATTCTTCCGACATCTTCGAAAGCTTTTATTTTTCACATATCGCACTAGGTGGCGATTTCAGAATATTGTTAGTTGTCCTGCCTGTTCGGAAAACGCACTAGCGAGTGTGATTTCTGTTATCAAGCCAGTTTGACCGCCCCTTCACTGTTGTTTTGCTAAAATACTGTTTTTTTTTTCTATAAATATTATCTGGTAATTTTTCAAATACAGATAAGATTTTTCCAGAAGCTGTATCAATTTCAAAATTTATCAAAATATATATTAACTAATAATGGAATCAAAAAATAAAAAAAGCGGGTCACATCATACTTGTCGACATATTAAAATTATCATTAGTTGACAAATTAAACAACCCTACTTGATCTGAAAATTTACAATTTCCTCGTCCGATTGATCTGCTTTTAAATACTTATTATCGGATACTTGATATTTACAATTTCCTCGTCCGATTGATCTGCTTTTAAATACTTATTATCGGATGAATATTTACAAGCAGCTGCAACATGACCTAATTGCTTGCAAATTTTGCATCGGTACGTCTTGTACTTACACGCTTTAAAATCGTGCGAAGGCTTGTTGCAAGCGTAGCAAAGGGCTTGCTTCGAAGAAAAACCTTTCCCAGAAATCAGCCGTGGATTCCCGGAATTAGCGGCGGCTGCCATTGTTGTCTGGCGTCCGGAACTCCTTCCAGTGGTAGTGTTCGTCTCCGAGCATGTCTTCTTCCTCTGCTTTCCACTCTTGGGTGTTCGGATCATGTGAATTGGAACCTCTCGCTCACTGCTAGCGGGCGCTGAAGATTCCTTTTTAATAGCTTTCAAAGGGATGTTAGCGTTTTCCTCGCATATTCGGTCTAATATTGAACCTCTCTTTAGCCCAGTTACGAACTTGTATTTAACCAATTCGTCCAGTAGAGTTCCAAACTCACAGTCCATGGAATATTTTTTTATTCTTACGAACCAATTACTGACAGTCTCGCCTTGATCCTGCCGTAAACTGTCAAACGTTAGCCTGTTTCGCCAGACAGAAATTTTTGGTGCGTACTGGTTAGCTAGTAACTCTGTTAACTCTTCGAAAGTTTTTGATTTAGGTAAAGCTGGGTGGCACAGTTCGCGTAAAACCTCATAAACTGTGGGGCTAATGGCGGTCAGGAGCAAACACACGCGACGTGCTCCTTGCACATAGTTGCCAGTAAAATATTGGTCTAACCTTTCAATAAATGTTGACCATTTGTCGCTGACATCAAATGACAGTAAATCTCCAACTGCTGGACCTTGGGCAAGGTATTTGAGGAAGTCTGCCATAGGAAATTCGATGATAGTTGCCGTGCTGGGTGGCGGTGGCGTAGCCATCATAAACAAAAAATAAAGAAAATAACGGGCCTTCCGTAAATAAGATAATAAAATAATAACTAATAATCACTTTTCAACTCGTCGCCAATTGAAATATACTTGGATGGATAAAAGAATAACTAATAAATATGGATAAGGATAATAGAAAAGGGGTAGCGTTAAGTAGGATTCAATATATACTCTGCTTTATTCATGGCCAAAAAAAACCAAAAACTGCAGCTCACGAACATTTTTCACATCGCTAAGGGTGAGTTGGTAATTTTTTTGACAAAAAAAAAATCAATTTTGCAAAAAAATTTTAAAATTCTACATTATATGAGAACCCAGAGAGAAAAGAATTTTGAAAAAAAATATCAAGGGTGAGTAAAAAAAATGTTCGAACTGCAAGGTCCACTATAGGGTTGGCAATCAATTTTCGATTTTCACAAAAAATCGATGGTTGGCTGTTTAAATCAACTTTACCCCCCCCCCCCCCATTTTTGTTGGAACCCCTTCCCCAAGAATTTCACTGACGCAGTCGTCATAGATCCCCCCTCCGTGGCCACCAATATTCTTAAAACTTGAAGGAGGTTTATTGTATAATATTTAAACGCATCTGTTATCAGAATCCATCAATAAAAAGAGTAATTAAATAATAAAATTGGGCAAATTCCCAACTCACGAAATATATTTTTGGAAAACAATAGAAACCTTCATTAACATATCAAATCAACATTTTTATCAACACAACACAATCATGAATCCTACACGATAAGAAAAATCCAAAGGAATTTTTGTACAAGGGTTGGCCCGATTTTCAATTTTTTACTATAGATTTTCATGAGCTGATTTTAATTGACTATCGATTTTTGTAAACGATTAGTCGATTTTTCGTGAAGTTAAGTCGATTTTTATGAATGGCCAGTTGAGGATTGTAAGCAACATTTTTTGATTTTTAAGTACTTACGTCCTTTTTGATTTTCAAGTTCCCAAGTGTATGACTTTTCAAGTAAAGAATATTGTGAAGTCCTTGCATCATGGATTTACTATCCATTTGGACATAATATGTGTCTATATTATAGACATTTATGAAAAGCGCGCCTTTTTTTCTCCAAAGGATTATTGTGCTAAATTTTGAATCATTCGGACAATTTTTAGAGCATTTTGGTTTCTACTCCTAATTTTACTGGTTGTCATTGGAAATTTGGAATGGTTTGTGCAGGAAGGATTGGACCTCTGGTTCTGCTGAAATGACAATAAAATTCTTAAACATTAATTAAAATTTCGAATCATTCGTAGGATTTTTAGAGAAGTTATAGGTGTTTTAAATATTTTACGTTTTCGCATGCTCAGGTGACAATTATCGCACGATTTTGATGAAATAACACCCTGCAGCTTTCATTTTACATTCATATTGTCAGCCCCCTTCAAGGATCTTGGGCCCCTCAGGTCGGCTACCAAACATACTATTTTTGCACTCCTGTACACTAAGATCTTGTTGGTGAACTGCTAAGGATTTCAAGGTAAGAAGGGGGCTAACAGTTCTATTACAATGAAAAATGCCTGGAGGCATCATTTTGTTCTTAATGCTCAGCACAAGTTATCATAAGTTTAATTTTGAAGAGGCTTGTAACCTACGGGCCCAATATCAATGGCAGTAGGCAGCACTTCACGAGGGAAATCACGAACAGCATTTACCAGAGACGACTTCAAGCTCTCCAAATTACGGTGCCCTTGGCGACAAGCCATCGGCCCAAGATGGGATTAAAGCTGGTAGTTCAATGGGTTGATATACAGGCTTCCTGAGAGTGACTGGACAATCGGAAATGGCGACAAATTTGGCCTGTTGGCGTGAAGCTGAGTTCTGCTGAAAGACCCAGTGTTTCCATCGAATCAGGGGATTCATAACTGAGCGGCGATATCTAGCTCCATACCTATGAAAGGCGTTGAGTCCCAAGAAGGCCCAGTGTAACCTTTTTTCAGCTGGACAGTTTTTAGCCCGTCAAATGTTTTTAACAGAACTTATGGCATGACTTAGTATACATATAATGATTGAAAGGTTGATAATAACCTGGAGGCATATGGGGCGGATATAAGGCGTTAGTTTCACGTCTCGCTCCAATTTATAGAGAGCAATGTCGTCGTAGAACCGAAATTCGTTCCATCCTTCGTGGTTGATTCTTTCCACGATCTTCAGAACCTCAGGGGAAGCGCCGTCTCTGCTGGTAGTCGTGTCCAACTCTCCCAAACGGACGACCTGCACTTTACCACTGAAAGGTCAGAAGCACGATTTCAGTTCAACTGGAGAATATAATATGTAAAATGATGTAAATAATCCATCTATTTACCTATCTATGGAGTCATATTTAAAACTATATCATTCTACAAGTTTTCGATACCCGCGTTATAAACGCTGACGCAGTCTCTCACTCCTCCATGGACTGGCCTACCATCTCCCGGCATGCAGCCCAAGTCAAACACGCAAAATACGTCAGAGTTACCGAAGATCTGAGAGGGTCTTTCACGCCACTCGTCATTTCATGCGATGGCGCATTACATAAATGAATATGAAGCCTTCCTCAAGAACGTTTCCTTACGCTTCGCCAACAAGTGGTCGAAATCCTACTCCCAGGTGATGATGTGGGCGCGAGTGAAAACTCAATTCTCAGTTCGTCGAACAGTTTCCATGAGGCTAAGGGGCCCGAGGCAGGCAAATCGATTGTGGATGAGGCGCAAAAAGAGAATTACATCAGGAGCAGCCCAAGGATCAGTTCTCGGAGCAGATCTGTGGAATATCAATTATGATGGCATCCTGCGCCTCGAAATGCCAGAAGGCGCTTTCCTGGTAGGGTATGCGGATGATGTCGTGATAGTGCTCGTGGCTCGTACATTGGAGTTCCTTCAATACAAGCTAAATCAGGCGATGAGGAGAATCACAGAGTGGATGGAATCAAGATCCCTCACCCTGGCCATCCAAAAGACAGAGATAGTCCTCCTTACCACAAAACGTGTGGAGAGGCCGATTGAGATGGCAGTGGGGAATCATTGCATTGAGGTGTCACCGGCTGTGCGGTACCTGGGAATAATGCTTGATACTAAGTTGACCTTCTGGACCCACATCTGTAAGGTGGCAGATAAGGCAGCGGCTGTAACAGGGAAATTGAGTAGGCTCATGGCCAATATGGGAGGACCATCACCAGCAAAGAGGAGGCTGCTCATGCGGACAACAGAGGCTATCATGTTGTATGGGGCGGAAATCTGGGCAGAGGCGCTAAGATATAAAAAGTACGCCTCTAGGATGGAGGCGGTCCAAAGGAGGGGTGCGTTGCGCATCTGCAGTGCCTTTCGGACTGTGTCTGGACCAGCAGCCCAGGTTATTGCGAGTGTTGTACCAATCGACCTTTTGGCTGATGAGAGGAAGCGGGTTCATGCCAGAAAGCAAGAACATGCGGCCAGAGAGATAAAAAAAGAGGAGAGAGCAGAGACCCTGCAAAAATGGCAGCAGAGATGGGCAGCTGAAACCCGAGGAAGGTGGACAGCACGTCTGATCGGGGAAGTGCAAAGATGGACGGAGAGGAAACAGGGCGACGTTAATTACTATTTAACCCAGTTCCTGACAGGGCATGGTTATTATCGATCGTTCCTAAAGAAAATAGGGAAGACTCCCGAGGCAAGGTGTGTGTACTGCCGGATGGGGGACGATGATGTAGAGCACACATTCTTTATATGCCCAAAATGGCAGCAGCTAAGGCAGGAGTTGGTAGGAGTAATAGGTGATTTTAGCCCAGAAACTGTAATAGAAAAGATGATACAGTCTGCGGAGAACTGGAGTGCAGTCAGCACATATATCACTATGGTGCTCAAAGAAAAGGAAGTGAACAGAAGCTGGGAATGAGCCAGAGTAGAAGTAGTGAAGACCAGGAGGACCCTCATGAGGTTAAAAAGGGGGCTGTCCCGAAGTAAAGACCCCGACACAAAGGGTGAGGGGGACACATCTCTTGATATACCCCCCTCACTGTCAGTCCAGTAATGGATTTTCACCAACCAAACATGAGACGAATTGCGGACTCAGGGTAAATGATGAACACATCAATTTCTCTAGACTGCAAAAA
>JAVIWC010001572.1:0-10017 GCA_031894815.1 Creontiades dilutus
CTCCTCCTCTCAATCTGAACTGTTACCCTTCCAAATCACCTGGCCACTTCTACATTGGTATCATTCACTTATTTCAAAGCTCGTTCGAATCAGTGACCTAAACGAGTTGCATGGGTTTAAATCGAGTTGGTTTTAGCTCAGACATTTTTCCATCAAAGCAGAAAAAGAAACGCCGTTACTTATCGAGTTTTCTTTGTGGTATCATATCATGATATGGAATGATATAATGAACATGAGTAATACTGTAAGTATATTAGAAACGGTCTGGGCAGAACGTTGCTGGATGCAAACAATGATAGATATATATAACTCTCCTTTCCCGATTCTTGAAACTGCCGTTTGAGCATAAACTTGACGCCCTATAGCTTCATTGTAGGGATTATCGCCTCAGTCTTTGAAGGGGCAACTATACAGTGTTGTCACCTCCTTGTTACATGGTAGCAGAGCGTGGTCAGGAGCCACTGACACTCTCATATTGGCTGTTCTGAAGGGCCCTCGTAGGCGAAATGGGCAATACCCATTTAAATGTACCCCTTAAATATAACAGTTAACCACTGCCCTGTCAACTGAGAGCCTTTCCCCCCCATTTAACTCGGAGTCTATTTTTTGTCGAGGTCACTAGGTGATTTTGAAGGGCAAAAGTTTGGATAGAGGGAGAAGAGGACTCAACCAAAATTTGCTGAAATTCCGTATGAGTGTAACTTCATTGTTTTAAGGTATACTTTTCGGTTCGTTTCTTCGTTTAGGGGTAAAGAATTTTAAGCCGTATGAAAATTTATGTACCTTCCATGTAGGATTTATTATTTATTCACGAATAACTTTAAAATATGCCATTGCAGCCATCTTTGAGAGGCCGACGTTTTACAGTCCACTAATTCTGAGTTGCCAGACAAAGATAAATTAGATATCCTCACTCAAATGGACTAAATTTACAAAAGCTAATCCCAAACATTCTCTTGAATTTACTACTAATTTTCTGGTTTGGCCCCTGGACTAATGTTATGGAAGTTATGGATGTTATTTCTGTAGTGATATAAAACAGCCTTTAAAAAACCAGCTCAATTGCTAGATATTTAAACTGACGAGATATTGCTTCTGGTAATCCATTACAAGTAGGTACCTACAGTTTCTCGATACCAATCAGAGATGGGCATCCTTGATTAACGAATACTTTTACGATTACATTTCCGATTACAAAAGTATTCGTAAAAGTAATCGAATAACGCGAGTAATCGATTACTTTTGTATTCGCGCGAAGCGATTACTTTTACGAATACTTTTTTAATCGCCAAAAGTAATCGAATACAAAAGTAATCGATTACAATTGTAATCGATTACTTTTGTATTCGATTACTTTTGTATTCGATTACTTTTCCGATTACAATGGCCATGCCGTTGATATTAATTTTTGGTGTTCGTCGCAGAAGGTATTCTGCCTGAATTTAATAAATAAAAATTGACTTTTATAATAAACCCTGAAAAAAATCTGCATATTACACAAAGTCAGAAGCTGGCATAGCTAATAAATGAAGAATAAAATAGACAGTAATTTTATGAAAAATTAAATTTTTAGATTAGTACAATTTAAGATTTGAAATCAAACGATGTATCCAAAATTTAACTTCTTGGTTTTAAATTAGTTGGTACTTTTGGTTCCAATTTTATGTGATCACAAGAGGTACCATTACTATTGAAGCTTCAATTTTCCATGTTATTTTAACCGACTACCTATGGGAAAAGATATTATTGAACGTAGAACGTTCAGTTTAGCGAATTCGAAAGAAAAAAAGAAGATATTAAAGAAAAGAAAAAGTATATAGGTACCTAGCAGTAGTTTTCTTTGTGAAATCGACCCAAATGGCAACTTGTGAAGTTTTTGACCATTCTAGCCTAATGGAAAAGTGTAGTGATAAGGTTACAATTTCGAAGAGATTTCTGCATTTTCCAAATGTTTGGTAATTGAAAAAACTTTAGGCTCATAAAATTGTTTGTGATGCAAGCGGGGGTACTAGAAAAGCATAGCGGTTATAGTTATACCTAACATTATGAATAATGATTACGGAAACTTACGGTTTTGTCAAAGTTTCGAAGTGAAAAATGGGCGCAAAAATTGGGATTTTGAGAACAAAGTTGTGTGGGGTATCGTTTTCGATGTATGTTGTAAATTTGGACTCTTGATTGACTGATCAATTGGACGATTGATTGGATGTCCTGGATTGGACATTCCAATTTCAAGAGCAAAGAATGGTTAAACTGTTAAAATTTACTTATGGCAAAAAAAAAAAATAAAATAAATAATAAATAATTATGACGACAACGAAAAACATAACTTTCTTCTTAATTTCACTCAACAACGAAGATTCTTGGATTCTTTGAAGATTCTCACTTCCGAGACTTCGAAAAATAAAGTAATCGTTATTCGTTATTCGTATTTGTAATCGCAGAGAAGTATTCGTTAATCACGATTACTTTAAAAGTATTCGCTGAAAAGTATTCGTTAATCACGAATACGTTTGTAATCGTTAATCGTTTCGCCAACGAATAACGATTACTTCAAAAGTAATCGTTATTCACGATTACTTTCAACGATTACATTTGTAATCGCAAAAGTATTCGTTAATCGATTAACGCCCATCTCTGATACCAATTATGGTTTTTTCATTTTCAATTAAGAACCTTTGTAGCAGACCAAGAGAAAACATTTTAACCCCCTCAAAATTTGTTGTTTTACGTTCCAAGAAATCGAATATTTTCGACAAGAAAATATTCGACAAGAATTATCCCGTAGCAACAATTAAACGTCATCAATAACCTACCATCGTAGTTACCCAATATTTATTGAGGTCTTATTTGTTTATTCCTTCGAAATTTGAAAACGGAGGCAGTTTCGTTTTAACCAATGGTAGAAGACAGGTACCGTGTCATCAATCGTAATCGTCATTGGATTACCCACTATGCCCACAGTACGGTACGCAACTTCAGAAGGAGCTCAAGAAGAAGGAAGACGTCTATCAGCATCTTTGAGGAGCTTTTCAGTTCCTCCACTTCCTCTAATACCAATTCACAAGCTTTCTCCAGTGTCTTCAGTTTCTCCAAGTCCAACTACTAAAGTTTATAAACGGAGGTGGTTGATGTTGGCTATATTCGTACTGTGTACAATCGCTGATGCTATCCATTGGTTGCAGTATTCCATCATAGCCAAGGCTGTCGGCAAGTTTTATAACGTGTCTACTATGATGATTGATCTAACGGGCTTGATGTTCAGTTTTACATTCATAATATTCGTTTTTCCTGCCGTGTGGTTGATTGAGAAATACGGACTTAAATGGATGCTGATATTGGGCGATTCGTTGATGATCGTTGGTTCCTGCATGAAACTAGCAAGTATGCATCCGAAGTTATTCTACTCCGGCTTTGTCGGACAAATAATAATAGGCGTAGCACAAGTTTTTATAGTAAACGTGACGTCGTTTCTCGCCGGGCTTTGGTTCCCGCCGAATGAAGTGTCCACAGCTTGTGCAATCGGAGTTTTGGGCACTCAAGTCGGAATAGCGGTGGGATTCTTCATTCCCCCTCTAGTTGTCCATGATGAACACGATAATAAACAATTGCAGATGGAATTCTGTTGGCTTTACACTGCTTACGCAGTTCTGCCAGTCGTAGCATTACCATTGTTGATGATTTTCTTCGAAAGCATACCGCCTTTACCTCCATCTCTTGCACGCTCCGGACCAACTACAGAAGCTAACGACCGCAATTTGATACGTATCTTCAAAATTTTGATGAGCATCAAGAATTATAACCTGATGATTATAAGTTACTCGCTGAGTGTAGCTACGTTTTACTGTATTTCTATTTTGTTGGATCAACTAATTGCAATTCACTATTCGAAAGATCATAGTCTAGCTGGAATTTCCGGGACAGTCCTCATAATTTTTGGGGTTTTGGGATGCCTTGCAAGCGGGTGGATTATAGACAAAACGCATCAATTCAGACTGATCGCAATTGTAATGTACTTTTTCTCGCTTGTAGGCTTAGGGTTATTTTGGGTATCATTAATCATGCAATGGTACTATGTGGTGCTGGCTTCTTCTGTAATTATGGGGTTTTTCATGGTGAGTTACGTGATAGTCGCTATTGAGTTTTCTTCAGAAGTGACATACCCAATCAGTGAAACCGTATCTACCAGCGTTCTTTTGATGTGCGGAGAGGTGGCTTCCGTTGTACTTATTTACATTTCTGCAGAACTAATGGAACACTTTGGAGACGTTAGCGTCGTTTGCACTACCGGTGGGTTTCTTGTGGTGGGCATGCTAGTGACCTGTTGTTTCACAAAGGTTTCTTTGAGACGTTACGAAGCCGGATTAGGAGTTTTGCAACCAGTCGACCACTCAGCTACGCATATCAACACTGAGTCATAGAAATATCCAATATCACGAAGGATCTAAGGTTCACTGACGGAAAATATGATTATTGGTGTTACGGTTTCAGTTTCAACCGATAATACCATGTTCGGGTCAACTGAACTGAAGGACACCTTAATATTGCGAATTATGCTTCCTCATCACCAATCGTGTTGGGTTTGTATGACCCTGTATTTCGGCCATTGTGACACATAGTTTGCTGATCCTCCGTCCACTTCAAAGTCACTATGTTCAAAATGATAGTCAAGGAAACAAGGAACCAGCTCCTGTTGAATACTTCATGCAGAAGTCTCCAGTTCTCGAAGGAAATATATTAGTGGTTTTCATCAATAAATTATATAAGAATCTTGATGATCTCATTTTGTTGCTCTTGCGGTAGAATGGACAATTATTGGTTGTGACTTGACAATTTAACGCGTTTGTAAACGAGCCTTATCCACTTGTTTGTTTTGCAGTTTTGAACGAAAATGGACTCTATCCCGAGAATTCGGGCCCATACGAGTATGATGTAGTAGTTAAATTGCTACAATTTTTAACAACCGATAACATGGGGTTGAGAAGGGTTCCAGTTGGGAGAAGTGCAATATATGAAATCTAAACTATTTGAAACCTCTCTATTTGGAACTCTATACATTTTATCAAACGAACGTCGTGGGAGGGTGCTGTTGATGTAGTTATTGCAACAGCGCACTCATTAAATTTTGAGAAATCATTAATGCGTAACAAAGGTGAATCGTTGATACTTCAACGTGGCTGTAACTAATGCGATGATATCCCTTGTGGCCAAAGTATGCATCTGTGAGAGAGAGGTAACGGAGGTAGCGATAGTGTAAGACCATTGGACGTTCAGAATGAAGAAAATGAATATGGTCATCAGGTTGGGAAGAACAGAAACGGTGGAACTTGGTACTAATCAGTCACCCTTCTAGAAAGAAGAGTTTCCTCTGTATCAAACCGAACCTGGAATCGATTACCGGCAAGAAAGTTCGCTAGATCTTGAGTTCGTCAACATCTTGACGGAAATAAATGGTTTTGTGGCTAGCGGGAAGAAGAACAAGGTCTCTGGGTAAGTGGGTTTTTGTATCCACCCTCCTCACCAACATAGAATCAGAAGCATTCTATCTAGTAAGTTTCAGTAGATGCAAAGTAAGTGTCGAATGAGGGTAAAAGAGATCGATTCTGTTACCAAACCAGTCAGTAACAACCTCAGCACTTATGGGTTCATGTTTGGCCTTGTAGCAAGGATCCTGGAAATCCATGTATGGTCAAGGAAGCTCGTTAGTCTGGTAGAGGACCGGTCCAATTGAGAGTGGAATACCACGAAGAAGTTCAAATCCAGAAGAGTTCTGATGGTCTAGAGAGTTATGGTGCCTAATAGGTTGGTACGTTTTCCATTTAATTAAACGACTCCTCATCGACGAAGTAAGTATGAAAGAAGGAAATGGTCATTCAATAAATCCATGTTTGAGCACACAGATATTCAGAGATAATAAGAACCGACATTTTCTGGTAACTGTTCGAAGCAAATTCCAGTGTAGTGTCACTATAGGTAGTGAGGAATTGTAAAGGGATTGGTGGCTAAATGGAGAGAGTGGAGCCTCCCTGAAGGTCTACTCTGCTGTCCTGAGAAAACGTTGAAATGGACTTGAGCTGAAGACAGCTTGTAAAAGCTGTAACGTTAATTCAAGCAACAACGTGGAAGTTTTCAAGAAATTCTCAGGGATGCAGACCGTGGAAAATATAATGTTGCGAACAAAGATTCGAATGAACGTGGCGGGAACGTAAAGTGGCTCGTATATAACCGGCGTTGGACCCTACTTCGGGTGGATTTATCAGAGATATTTGTCACCTTCAGTTCCACCGCCTCCCTCAACCAGAGAGCGGATGTCCAAGAAAACTCCTCTATCAGACTGGAAACCGTATTAAACTTTCAGGAGAGCGTTGGGGAGAATAACTATTCGTGAAGCTGGAAACATTTCTGCTGAAGTTTCTTGCGTCATCAATCGAAAAGAAAAAGTGGCAGGGAACTGATATGGCTTCACTGAATTACCTCTTTTCATCATGAAATTTAGAGATACTTTTTACAAGAACGAATTGTGTACACAGAGAGAGATGGTTCATGAAAGTTGAAGCCCCTTACTCCTATGTTTTGTTGAACTTTTCAAGGTACCTAATTTCATCCCTACACAAATAATAATACTATTTGTCATCAAATGTCTGCGTTTATTGTCCGTAGTTGAGTTGAAGCTTTTAGATTTTGATCTGATCCCGTCCCACTTGTTGGGAAATTAATGTGACTATTCTTGCGGACACTTTCGACCTCCATTATTCACCGTCTTGGCATTTCTTCTTCCCCCAAAGGAGTGTGATAAATGCTTGAAGTTGAATACACTTTCAGTAAGTGGTCCGCCTGATTTCGCTTTAATTTCCTCACTTAGAAATTGTTTAAGCGGGCAGGGCGCGCTCACTGAAAACTTTCACACTTTTCATAATTCAGAATAATCTGCAAAGAGTCAACAGTAACTTTCTGGAAGTCACGAGCGATGGAGTTACTTTCTGTGGCTCCATAGGCGTAGACTGACGGGGTAAAATCTCAATTCAAAGTTTCTCAATATTCAAAATATAGTTGTCGGTCCGCTCGATTCGAATATTGGTTTGTTATTTCCTATAATGAACGTTCGTAATCAACCAAACAGAGTACTCGTGTTGGAATCATCCCGACCTAACATCTGCTATCCTTGTTTCAATACCAGAATATTATTTAGAACAAATTTAATGGCCATAAAACTGATAGTAAACAGTATCAGTGCACTCAAGATGTATAGAATATCAAAACAATTCAACATAAATGATAGAATCCAATAATTTGCAAACTTCTCCTCGTAATATCATGTTGCTGATTGGAATTTTTGCTTTCCAGTCTTGCCGGTAGCGGAAGCTTGGATTTCACTTTTGGAAGATGAACCTTTTTTTCCAGAAAATTGAAATTTCCGCTCGCAATCTACACCATACTGAACAACTTTCGTTCATTGTCTGCCTGTTGTCCAATTGTTATTCAAACGATTTCATTTTCGTACGATTTCGATTTGATATTCAGCAAGAGATGGTCTTCTATGAGTTTCATTACTCACGAAGCTATTAATCAGTCTTGTCAATCAGTCAAAGTGAAATCTACGATCTCGGTAGTCAGGGAAATCCGGCTTGATGATCTCATATCAATTCCAACGCATTAGTATCGTGAGTAACTAGCGCGCAAGTGCGAACGTGAAATTCTTGTAAAAGCTTCATTTCTTCAGTTCCATCCTATTTTAATGGAATCTTTAGGGAATGTGGGGGTTAGGCCGTTGATGATCCCCTATGAATTTCATCGTTCAAAAATCAATACCTCACTCAAGGAATCCTCAAACTTGAAACACACGAAGGACCATTTTCTCTGATTCACTGGTTCGATCTCAAATTTTTACGTTAGCCGGGAAAGAGCTGTCTAAAATCACTAGTCAATTTCAAAGCGACCATATCATTATTCTATCCGATATGTAATTAGTGCGACCTAGCGCAATACATGTCGACTAAGAAAAACCACCATAATTTCGTAGCGAATGATTTAGCCCGTGCATGTCAACTCACCTTTTGCTGGGGTTGATATCTGCGAGAACATGTCTCGTTGCATTTTCGTCCAGCGAATCGCTGTAGCTTATATTTCAAACAGGTGACTACGAGATTTCTGGGGAATAAATAAGATCCGAACTACATCAGTATTGTCAAAGAATTATATAGTAGCATGGAAAAACTTGGCTGCCTCAGGAGTATTGAAGTTCACTTTTTACTTAACGGATAACGTCCAACATCATCTCGATCAAATCCAACATTGGACTAAAGAATGGCGAATATCAATCAAGAAACAAAATCATGTGCCACCACTTTACCCTCAAAACCGACTTCCACTCCAACCCCCTGAAGCTTAATGCCACCCCAATACCAAAATTTGACGCAGTTCGATACCTGGGTATCTACCTACTACAACGACTCACGTATAACCATCATACAGGAGAGCTCGTCAAAAGACTCCGTTCGAGTCTGAACCTCCTGAAACCCCTGCTCGGTCGTGATTCACCTCTGTCACTCGATAATAAACTATTACTGTACCTAACTCTAGTACGTCCGATCTGGCACTATGGCTGATCTGTCTGGAGTCTGGCTAGCAGAACCCAAATAAATAAGGTCCAGACTCAACCTCATCGCGAATGCACCCTGGTTTGTCAGAAATACCGTTCTTCACAAAGACCTCGACGTCCACGAAGTGGGAGAAGTAATAAAATCGACCATCACACGCCTCCACGTCTCTATTTCAAGCCATCCTACTCCTATTTTTGATAATTCACTGTCACTATGGGATAAGCATCAACCAAGACGCCTTAAACAAAAAAGAGCTGATGACCTATTATACTGAAGTGCATCTCTGCTGTTGAAATCGGAGCGTTATTACGTTGCTGAATCTTTATCTCAGTTATCCATATCAATTACTCTTTAGAAACATTCATACCCACCTTACGATTGAAGTGAGACTGTCGCTGGGCAGAAACCCCAACACATGTGCCATTGTACGTCCTGTACTTAATTTAATACTTGAAATAAGCAAAACATATAGTATGTGCTACTGAAAGTTTAAATAAAGTTATTAAAAAAAAAAAAAAAAAAAAAATCGCTAAGTGTTTTCTGAATTAAATTTTATTGAAAGTTTAGTATCTTTTCGTTCTTAAACCCAGGGAAACAGCTCCTTGTTAACCGGTTCTAGCGGTCCTAATGAACGAAAACCATTCGACGAACTAATTGTTATTATATTGTGAGCTTGTTAATGACTTCTTGTCCTCGATGACGAGGGACACCATTTACACACATTTCTTGTTCCTACAACGTTTCCTCCAATTTGTTTCCTTCTCCTTCCTATCAACTTCCGAAAAGTCCAGCCTACTCGTAACTAGTTTGGGAAATCACGCTTTCGAACAAGTTAGCGCTCTAAGTCAATTTTTCTTTGAAGGCTTCCGACGAGGTAGCGAACCCCGTTTCTCGGTAATGAAATTTATCGCCCACGTGTTTCAACTTCAATCTAAAATCTTGAAACCTTGGAAAGTTCTCTTAAACGTATTGCAGCTGAGCTGCGATTAAAATAATAACAAGTCTAAAGAAAGTTCTTCGGAAAGTTGGAGATGACTGTGCATTGGAGAAGTTGGGTGAATTCGTTTTTTGTTTTTTATTTTAAAAATAAACCTTAATAATTGAACAAGAACAAGCTTTTTTTCAACTCCCCTCAAAAAAATTGTTGGTTTAAGTTTCATGATACGTCAATTTCTAAAATCGAATTATAAAAAAAAAAAAAAGTAAATCTGCCTGTCTGCTACTACTGGACCAAAGTTTACGAAATTCGGTTCAAAAATCCTACATCTATCCGCGGGTGTGCCAGTAATCTCGGCATTTTGAACAATCAACTCTAAGGCAGGGGTGACCACAAGGAGGGCTATGACGCAGGTTGCGTCATTGAAATTCGTGGGGAGGGGGGGGGGGTTGATTGAAACGGTATTTAGCGTGATTTGCT